>BMAO01030694.1:0-193633 GCA_019973975.1 Trichonephila clavata | reverse complement strand
ATTTTATAAATATTATTTCAGACAGCAATGTGCACTACTAAATGTGCGATGATTTTTAGATTCTTGTTCTGAAATACTTTCATTACCGCTATTTCTTCGTTCAAATGTTTATTACATTTTAAGTTGAATTCATTTTGTTTTATCTGCTTGATTTTTAGTTGGTGTTTGACTGTAGTTTTCTTTTACTTGTGGCGTCTCATACATCTCAAAGAGTTTCAAACTTATTTCTGACATTTTTAAGGGCATTCCGGTATGAATAAATATTGTTCTAAGAACATTGAAGTTCGTTATTATTGTTCTTGATGGCTGTTGCTCTAAGAGTATTGAGGCTTGTATTGCATGTTTGTAATCAGTAAAAGAAATAACTGGATCTCTAAATCATGAGGGTCTAATTCAAAGGCAAACTTAGGCCAAGCAAACAAGACTTAACTTTAGATGGGCCACAAAAAAATCAATATTCATATTTCGAATAATACATTAAAATAAACCCAAAGAAAAATTTAATATTTAAGTTCTGACGATATCTCTTGCTGACTACTATCTTTCTATTTCAGGCCGCGGTAACCGAGTGGTCAAGGTATCGGATCGTGGCTTACATGTCACGAGTTCGAGCCCAGTACCATTTAAGACCCTTCGTGTAGGGGAGCGATACTCGTTAAATCTGTCTAGAGCCCAAAAGTCCTCCCTTTGATGTGGTGGGGTAGTTAGGCGAAAGGATCATCGCTTAGGTGTCGTTTTTGTCACTTGATCATGGCTCCAAATTACGAGATCCGTCGCCAAAAGCCCTCGTGTAGCTGAACAGTGCGACGTTAGTATTCCCTCACTCACTCATCTTTCCTATTTCAGGAGAAATATTTATATTATATATTAGTGTCGGATATATCGATCGGGCAGCAAAAATGTTCATTACGGCCGCATGTGGCCCACGAGCTGCGAGTATGACATCCCTGCTTTACATGTTGCTTATAAAAAGGTTAACGAGTTTATATATATTTTTTCCACTACTAAAAGATTCAGACACTCTAAAAATACTTTCACAGTCCCTTGGCTGAGAGCCAGCTTTTAGT
Source organism: Trichonephila clavata (assembly GCA_019973975.1). Lineage (NCBI taxonomy): Eukaryota > Metazoa > Arthropoda > Arachnida > Araneae > Nephilidae > Trichonephila > Trichonephila clavata. The sequence continues at coordinate 192,566 of BMAO01030694.1, read as the reverse complement.
TATGACTTTCTTTAACCAACCTAAAGAAAATTTATAGGACGTGTACTGATAAATAATGAAAATAGAAATTTGTTGTTCTCATAAAAAATTAAGCATCATTCATTATTTCATGATCCATAACTTAGCTACAGATATACTGTTACATACTAAAGCACAAACAAGAACCTTAACTATACTCTATATTTCTTTACAAGAAAACATTTGGCCCCAATCATAAAAGTTTCAGTACAGCATTTTCAGCCAACTACGTCCCATAGGAGAAGACGAAAAATAATATATTTCATGGTTCCATTCCTCCTCATTAAATTTGAAGAGAAATTCTTCCAAACTTTTGGCCTTGATGGGGCCTCCTCGGCCCAATGGAACACATAAAATCTTGCACCACTGAAACGGCCCCATTTAGCTCTAATCCGTTGTTTATGGGTGCAAAGCTCTCTCGAAGAAAAAGAAAACTGGATAAATTACGTCGTTGTGTTCGTTTGTTTCGTTGTGTTTTTGAAATTCCTATTTCCTGTAGCGGGTAATGAAACGTTATGGGGGTTAGAAAGCACCCCAAACTAGGGGAAATCTTTTCCCAATTCTGAAAGTCAAGCGGTGTTTCTTAAATTGCCATTCAAAGTGTTGGAAGAATGTAACAAAATGTTGAATAGTTTTTCGGAATGGAAAGAATCTAGAAGGAGATATTATTCCTTCTAATAAAGAGCTTATACAAGTAATGGATTATTATATGAGGTGTCGAAAGAGAGAATTTGAAACATAAATTCCTCAAGGAGAAAATCGATTCAAAGTATCGCCGTGATACTGAGTGTTAAGATTTTTGACAATTTCCCGTGGAAATGAAACTCACTGACTGTTTTTATGCTATTTCTGATACATACATATATATTTCTATTGCTACTGGAAGTTTCAATTCTCTTGAAGACTTTCTTGAAACCTTAGGCAGAGATCTCAGGTAAAGAAATATGGTTTTATGAAACACCGCCAATTTGATAAAACTCTACACAGCCAGATTCTTCGTTGGAAGTACTTAAAATAATTGTACCTGTACGAGAAGAATACAGAAAATGAAGCAGGATGGAACTCCGGCGCATTTCTGTGATCCTATATATCAGTGTTCCCCAAAGTGTGGTGCGCGTACCCCCAGAGGTACGGAAAGAGTTTGGGGGGGATATTCACTGCACCGTGCTTAGCTGCGCTTAATACTACGTTCATGAGTCAAGTCAAAACAAATTCATCCTTCTCATTAATCCAAATAAATGGTATTTATAAAAAACTTTTATTTATATTTTATAATGAATAGTTTTATTTCTCTTTTCGCATTATTTTGTGTAAGTCACAAATATATATATATATATATATATATATATATGGTCGAAATAGGAATGGTTCGAAATTTCTTACCTGACTTGTTGGTTTTTTAAACTCTAATAGGGAACACCATCCTTTCTGTTACCTGCAAATAGTTACTAAATGCTTGAAAAATGAACTTGTCTGAAAAGAAATTGAATCTCGATAACAAAGAACGGCCACACCCTAACGAGTTTGAACACACACTGTTTATTTACTAACAAGAATATTACAACGGAATGCGCAGCGCGCATCTGTGACTGTAAGATTTAAACATACCGCCCCCCTTGAAACACGGAGGGGGTTTCAAAATTAATGAATTAAACTTAAACATATTAAGTTACCTACATTACTAATGAATTAAGTTAAACATACTAAATGAATTCAAATTTACAATAAAGTATACTTCTAAATTAATAAATTAAGTATTTGGATTTACAGAAGAATAGATGACCACAACAATGCTAGAAGAAAGAAAAATTAGACATAATTCACAAATGTTTAAATGTTTATAGGAGTGGACACAGTTTGGCAATGGTCTCACAAGTCACTAGTTTGGTTTTCACCTTGACCACACGAACCTTACCGTCCTTACCAGGGAACGTTTCCGTGACTTTCCCTAATTTCCACTGTAGTGGGGGTGAGTTGTCGTGCTTGATTAGAACAAGATCTCCAATGTCAAGGTTCTTTTGAAAGATGCGCCATTTGGATCTTGATTGTAGCAAGGTCAAGTACTCTGAAGACCATCTCTTCCAGAAATGTTGGGTCATTCTTGTAAGCAATCGCCAACGGTCGCAGTGACGAAGGTCGTCTGAAACGGTAGGTTGTGGAATAGCTGTTAATGCCTTTCCTATCAGAAAATGTCCTGGGGTCAGAACATGTGGATCATTCTGGACTACTAGATAATACACATAATGGTCTGGAGTTGAGGCATGCTTCAATTTGGCTTGATAACGTGGCTAGTTTCTTCGAAGTGAGACTAGTGACTCAACAACTCTGTTCAAATGAAACTTAAAAGATTTCACTGTAAGCCTCCCAAATGCCTCCAAAGTGGGGAGCAGATGGAGGATTGAAGTGAAAGATGATGTTGTCTGTTACCAAGAATTGATGAATGGCATCTTCCTTCATCAACTGCTGAACTCCCTCCTGAGGTCTCTGATGGTTTACCTCTGCGAGCGACGAATCGTTTTAGACAAGCAATAAATGCTCTTGACGTTAAGTCGCTAACGATTTCAAAATGAACCGCCTTCGTTGCGAGGCAAACGAAAACGCAAATGTAGCACTTAGTATTGCGGCTTCCTCTTCCCTTGGAGCTTCGTATCAAGAACGGGCCGGCGAAGTCAAGGCCAGTTCGTTGGAATACAGAAGAAGGGCAAACTCTGAACTCTGGAAGATCTCCCATGATTTGTTCGGCGAATCTTGGACGATTTCTGAAGCATGGGATGCATCTTCTTACTACTCTTCTAACTGCATCTCGGGCTGAAAGAATCCAAAATTTCTCTCTGAGAGCTGATTGGAGAAGTTGCGGACCGGCATGAAGAAGTTTTAGGTGATAATCGGTGATAATTAAGTTCACAACAGGGTCGGTTTTAGGAAGCAAGATGGGATGCTTCTGCGATTCAGGAAGTATTGAATTTTTCAGTCTACCACCGACACGAATTATTCCGAAGTCATCGTAGAACGGAGTCAAAGGAATAAGCTTGTTGCTCGAAGGAAGCTGCTTGCCCGCTGAAAGATAGGAAACTTCCATCGAAAAATGATCATGTTGGATAAATTTAACAATGGCTTTCTCAGCTTCGCTCAATTCTGTCGTTGTTAAGAAGGACTTTCTTCTTTTACACGCAGCAAGAGAACAGTTCTTGACAAATCTTAAACAGTAGGCAACTACTCTTTTCAACTTATTCCATGACGAAAATTTTTGAAAAAACTCTACCTTGAAGGTCGCATCAACCACGGTAAGCATAATCAGCTTGGATATTCCTTTGGCTTCGGTAGACATGTCTTCTTGTAATTGTGGATTATCTTCAAACCTTCCAATCGGAAAAGTAGAGTTCCTTAACCAATCAGGTCCGTTGAACCACAAGTCGCAATTTTCTAGTTTAGTTGGAGGTATCCCTCTCGTTCCGCAATCAGCAGGATTCTCTAGACCGCTCACAAAGTTCCAGTGCACGTTAGGAGTCAGCTCTTGAATTTGTGCTACTCGATTAGCTACGAACGGTTGCCATCTTCTCGGTTCGGACTTCAACCATGCCAGTGTGATCTTGGAATCAGACCACGCAAAGGTCTCGGAGATTGGCACTGTTAGAGTTGGAAGGGTAGCATGTAACAAATTGGCGAGAAGTAAGGCAGAACAAAGCTCTAGTCGAGGTAGAGACTGAGTTTTTACTGGAGAGACACGTGTCTTAGAAGTTAGCAGTCTAGATATCACGGTTTGGGTAGCATCCTTGGAACGAATGTATATAGCTGCACAGTAGGCCTTCTCTGAAGAGTCGCAGAATCCGTGTACTTGTACATCTATAGCCTGTGGAATGAGAATACAACGTGGAATCTTGATTTTTGTAAGTAGAGGCAGTTGCTCTTGAAATATTCTCCATTGTCTTGCTAGAGAATTTGGTAGCTCTTCGTCCCAGCTTAGATGATGACTCCATAGATCTTGAAGGAAAATTTTAGAAATGATAACTGTAGGTGCCAACCAGCCTAAGGGGTCAAAGATTTTGGCGACTTCAGAGAGTACCTTGCGTTTAGTCCACACGTCAGTCTCATTTACGGTAATGGTAAAGGTGAATTTGTCAACATATGGAAGCCAAGCTATTCCCAGGATCTTGATATGTTGGTCATCCTTGATCGTGTGTTTGGAATCAACTGCCTTTAGTTCTTCTGGATGTTTGAAAGTGCGCCAGGATCATTTGACACCCATTTTCGTAGAGAAAACCCTCCTCTTTTCATCATCTCCTGTAGCTCAGATACCAGTTGAACAGCTCCTTTCCTTGTCGCACTTCCACTCAGTAAGTCATCAACGTAAAAATGACATAGGGTAGCTCTTGAAGCGCTGGAAAAGTTTTCTTGCTCATCTATGGCAAGTTGTCGCCAAGGTTCTCGTGGAGATGAATGGTGCTGAGGACGTACCATACGTAACAGTAGTTAGACGATATTCCTTTATAGGTTCGGTTGGAGAATCCCTCCAGAGAATTCTTTGCCAGTCTACGTCTTCCTCATGAATTTTAATCTGGCGGAACATCTTTTCTACATCAGCGCAAATGGCTACATTGAAAATTCGAAACTGGATGAGAATAGGGAAAAGTTCTGGCTGTACTCTTGGACCAACCATGAGAAGATCGTTGAGAGAGAGTCCAGACGAAGTTTTACTTGAAGCGTCAAAGACTACGCGAAGCTTTGGTGTACAGCTGGTGTCCCTAACAACTCCATGGTGAGGAAGGTACAGACTATTGCTGTTATTAATTTCAGAGTCCGGAACAAGTTCCATGTGCTTTAGATCAAGGTATTCTTTCATGAAATTTCGATAAAGTTTGTATTTGTCAGGATTAGAAATGAGATGGCGTTCCACGCTGACTAGCCTACGAATTGCATTTTGCTTCGAATTTCCTAACCGCGTCGGAGGAGAGTGAAATGGTAACCTTACTGTGTATCTGCCATTCTCATCCCTAGAATGTGTCTTTACGAAATGATCTTCACAAGCCTCTTCTAAAGAGGTTAAAGGTTTGGCACATGGCACAGAATCTAATTCCCAGAATTTATTGATTAGCTGATCCGATACTAACTGAATGTGATTTACTTGGAGAGAATTTTGCCCACTAGAATTTGCCTTACCACCAATTATCCAACCCAGTTCTGAACGAATGGCAAATGGCTTATCCTTACCCATTGATAACGTTTGACCTCTTAGCAATGGCAAAAGTAAGGTCAACACCAAGGAGAACATCAATGGGACTACTTTTGTAAAATGCTGGATCAGCCAGAGAAATATCCCCAAATAATTCACGCATTGAGGAATCTAAATCATGATGTGGGATCATACCTACAATTTTGTTGATCACGTATACGGACGCATGAAAAGAATTTTGAGATGAAAAATGTGGGGTGAACTGAATCTCAGCAATACCATTTGTACGCGTATCGGATGCGCCCAAACAAGATATACGAGCATTAGCTTTTTCTTTTCGCAAACCCAGCCTTTCTATACATTCATTTGTAATAAGCGAAGCCTGGCTTCCGCTATCCAACAGACATCTACAGGTTTGATAATTACCCCAAATATCTCTTACCTGAATTAAAGCTGTGCAAAGAAGAATTTGAATATCTGGGTTCACATCAGAAATGCATGATGTAACATCCACAACTCTAGAATTTTCACTTGGCTCGCTAGAGCCTGGAATAGGGACCGGAGAAAACACAGGAGCGTTGACAGAAAGTCCACTAGAATTTAACACATTTACAGCACCCTGTCTTCCCCTAGCACTAGCATTTTCGATATGAAGTAAACTGTGGTGGGGTTTTTTGCACCTTTTGCATCTAAACTTGCTTTTGCAAGTTTTCACACCATGAAACTGAGTTAAACAGTTAAAGCAAACATTATTCGTTTTAACGAAATCTGAACGGCCTTGAACTGATAATTTTAAGAACGTATCACACCTCGACAATGTATGATCTCCATTACAAAGAGGGCATTGTGACTGGGCGTTGGACGCGACTAAAGTCACCTTTCTTTGAACATTTCTCTTAGTAAATGAACTCGTAATGGATCTTGCTTGTGTTGCAAGGAATTGTAACAATTCATCCAGTCTTGGAATGACATCAGTAGGAAAGGTTCTCTCAAACCAAGTTCTGGAATTTGTATCAAGCTTGAACAATATCATATGCATTAAAAGGGTATCTGAAGTCGGGTCAACTTTGTATTCAAGGACTCCAACATTCTTACAAATTCCTTAGTGGAATCTATCAAATTTAAAATTTGTGTTGATGATTCTCCACTCAAGGGTGTTATATTGATAAACTTTTCACTAAGGATGACATAATTTCTCTTTTATTAAAGTATCTATCCTTTAGCAATTTCCAAGCGATTTCGAAATTATCATTGGTAATGGATAAAGAATTTACGATTCTTAATGCATCTGACCTTAAACTCCCCTTTAAATACTGCAACTTTTGCGCTCCCGTTAAATTTTGATTGTTGGAAACTGCAGCTTCAAAAAGATCGGAAAAGGCAAGCCACTCCTCAGTAACACCTGAAAATATAGGTAAGGACAACGTAGGAAGTTTCACTTCAGCTGACTGAGCTGAGATTGAAGTTTGGCTTGAACCTTTGTTTATAGTCTCAAGATCGGAATTTATTACAGAAGGCACAAGTTGAGTGTCTATAGTGACAAGTATTGCCTCTAACATATCTAAAATGTCGTCCTTTTCCGTACAATAAGTTTCTTCGTCCTTTTCCTCGCAAATACTTATAATAGAATCCAAAACATCCTTTACCTCAGTTCTAAATTCTAAGAATCTATTTTTCCGAGCTAATAAACCCACATTATTTAATTTCTCAATTTCCTCTTCTGTTTTATTTTGCAATTTTGTAATGGAGGATTTAACACTCTTTTTTTCTTCAATAAACCCTCAATATCCATTTGAATATACCAAAAGGAACGATTTAAAGAAAAAACAAATAAACACCACTGCTCGCGAACGAATAATTGTCAAGTCGACAGACGAAACACGATTCCACTTGCACCCCGCGAAAAAGGGGGTAAAGGGGGAAAAAGAGAGGGGAGAACTTCTAAAAAGAATTACTACGGAAAAACGAATAGGAACTTTAACAAGCGGGGAAACGAAACTCAAGTTTCTTATTTTTTATGTTATAGGAACGACAATGGCAGAAACACACAAGTAATTTACCACCGATAATGAAAAAACAATCAATTAAGCAAATAACTATCTTTAAGCAGATTAAACTCTTTTGAATACTTAATTCTGAAATATTACACTTCGAAAATTTATTTTTAAGTTTAATTCACACAACAAAGAATTTGAATTTTTCATGAATTGAATTATAACAATATGTTTTAGAAAAAATATAGTTCGAATTTTTCATCAATTGAATTATGACAATATTTTTGAAAAAATATTGCCGAAGCACAACAAGCCAGGAGTTTTGAATTAGAATGTTTCACTACTGAGCTCCGGCTGCTAAGGACCAAAATGGTCGAAATAGGAATGGTTCGAAATTTCTTACCTGACTTGTTGGTTTTTTAAACTCTAATAGGGAACACCATCCTTTCTGTTACCTGCAAATAGTTACTAAATGCTTGAAAAATGAACTTGTCTGAAAAGAAATTGAATCTCGATAACAAAGAACGGCCACACCCTAACGAGTTTGAACACACACTGTTTATTTACTAACAACAATATTACAACGGAATGCGCAGCGCGCCATCTGTGGACTGTAAGATGAAACAATATATATATATATATATATATATATATATATATATATATATATATATATATATATATATATTTACTTGTCATTAAAATACATCCATTTTTTTTTTTTTTGAAAAGGGGTACTCAGCGTTACGAAAATTATAGGAAGAATATACATATCTTAAAAGTTTGGGAAACGCTGCTGTACGTGATTGGCTGGATATTTAATACTCTGACCACTGGATCGGACGTGGGGCTCCGGTTCATGGTAATTTTTTTTCAAGTTAAAAAGAGTAAAAGACATAATTCGCATCAAATTTTTCGAAGATTAAGTTCAATTTTTTAGAATATATTTCTTGGGAAAAATTCTCTCTTTTATTTTCAGAAAAATATTTTTGTCATGCATATTTTATCTTTATATGTTATTTTGACAAAGATAAGAATCTAATATCTTTATTTTTTGAAAGAAAGAAATATTTTTGCTACTCTATCACAAAAGTTTCCATAATATGTGAGAAATTTAATGCAATTTATGTGTATTTCCTTCAAATAGTCATCGTCTATGGAATTTCGGTGTACTTTGTTAACTTGATTTTTTTTTGTTTAGTCTTATGATTACATAATATTTATCACAGGAACTATTCATTGCGACTTCTTTTCTGCTTATTTTACTAATATAATTTTAGAGCTAACAGTGACATAAACCTTCTTCAAGTGTTTTATGAAAAACTACACTAGTTGTAGCAAGTCGAGACCTCACAGCCGAATTCAGAATTAACGTGCAGGGAATTTTAAACCAAATATTCTAAAGCGAAATGCCGGCTGTCTTAATTAAACATTCTTGTACATTGGATCGAGTAAGGATGCCAACGGAGATTGATTCGGCAAACGCTCGTTAAATTGATCAGACATTTTGTCTTCAAGTATTCATTACGTTGAATTTGATGGTTAGATTTAGAACAAATTTGAGAGATCAGAGTTTACCAATTACGTTATTTACAATTAGTTTATAAGTGAAAACTTGGTATGAATCATAAATAATATGAATTAAGTTTTTTTTAAACAAACTGTGTACAAAAAATGAATAATTTTTTTTAAAAAAAACGGTTGATGTTGATGCTTATGCTACAGCTGTCTGTAAATGTACCATTACAAATTTTATTGCATCATAATGAAAATGGGAAATTTAAATCAACTCATCTTACAACGGTAAAAATGCATTTAATAATAACCGAATCGGAAACTAAATTTAAAAATTAAAATAGGGTATAATTATATAGTGTTATGGAAAGTTAATAATGTTAAAAGATACTGTGACCAGAAAATTAGTTTACAGACCCAAAAAAAGTTCTCTTTTTACTATATTATGCAAATAGGAGTGACCTTGACTGCAAATACCACCAAGTTGTTAATTTTAGTGATTAAAATATATGCTTCTGGGAAATTCTCTAAAGGTCTAGGAGGATTTTTGTCCAGGAAAACATTAGAAACTTCTAGAAAATTCTACGTAGCTTGTTTAAAGACGATGCAGGAAAGTAACATTGGATTCAAGCATTTGAAGTCGACTATACATTTTATTTTTCTTACGAAAAATTGTGATTGCGGATTTGAATTGTTGTGCTCTATATTTAAGATGTTTGAATCTGAACTATTGTGGATTTATTCATGTATTAGTTAATGAAATGCTCTTTTCTATAAAAAAAAAACTCCTCGTGAGATATGGGACATATATTTTTTTTGGAATAAGTAGAGCTTTTATTGAAATGTAGTGGTGGTGGTTAAAAGTCCTGAACACACTCATTTTTTTTCTGCCAAATTTTTGTAAAAACCTAATTTTTTGTTTAGTAAATTATTAAGCTTTCTTAACTATTTTTAGTGACTCTAGGGGATTTTTTCAGGCTGATATCAAATCTGTTTCTACGTTTTATATAAATTAAATAGTTGTATTGATATTTCAGAAAAACAATCATTTGACAGGAACAAGGGTTACTTACGCAACCGTATTGGCGACATTATATGAAGCGAAGCATATGGTTGCCGATTCAGCGCGTACGACACATGCGAAATTTGGGTTGCAAACTTAGCGAGTCATCTTGAACGTCGGCATTGTTGCAATAGTACATACGTTCCGAACAAGGGCATTGTAGTGTAAAAAGTTATTGTTTTTTCAACCAATGAAATACTCCATTATTCAAACCAATTAGAGAGCATTTGTGATAAAGGGTTGAAAGTAGAATGTGCAGCATGTTTTAGTGCATTTAAAGCAATTCTGTGAAGCAATTTGAAGGGTGTGGGTGTATAATAATGGAGTTATAAGTAAATTTTTGTTTCAGCATTATAATGAAAGATACAAAACAAAACTTTTAAAGAAAAATATGATTCTATACCCTAAATTGTTGCTGAAGTACCATGTGGCTTTTCTACTATCGTGGAAATGTTGAAAAAATATTCTGAAACAAATTGTATTACGAACAGGAAGCGATCTGGACTTCCTAAAAAAAAACTTTACTTGAATACATGGTATTGCACACAATTTCACTTTAAATGAATGGCTTAATTTAACACGAATTTTGAAATAATGGATTTTGACATCGAATATGAATGTGTGCCCACGAATTATGAGAGGAAGACTGCTGAAAATTACGTTACAAGGCTTCTCTCAAAAAGATCGCACAAAACCGTTACTCACTAATTGGCGCGAGCAAAGGATCATTCATTGCAGACTGTTAAAGAGTTAGAAAAGGTAATATTTGATTATTGTATTTCAGGTAATAAGAATAGAGCTTATGTAAGGTGACACACTCATAAAGAAATTAGCCCTCAGTATCTCAAGCCCACAATAAAGCATCCGACGGAAGTGATGATATGGAGCTTGTTATTAGAAAACTTCACACCGCAAGAGGAACGGAGAAAACCAGGAAATTCTGCAAAATAATACAGAATAATGCAAAATAAATTACACCTAACAAAGGGAGATCTTTTTGGAGATCAGTGACGGATTTTTCAGGACAATAATGCTCCATATCATCATGCAACTGTAGTCCAGAAGTGTTTCTGGATAATACTGTAAATAATATGAACTAATCTCAAGACAGTCTTCAGATCTTAATCCTATAGAGAACCTATGGCATAACATAGGCTATCATATTTAGAAGAAAAAAATCTTCAAATATAAGCAAGTTAATTACAGTTTCAATATTGCTTTCAACCAGGACGTCTTGAAAGAACTTCTTGTAAAATTAGTGTATTTCATGCCCAAAAGAAGTAGAGTCGTAATTAAAACAAAAGGGTGTCCATTAAATATTGATGTTAAAACGTGTAACAATCGTGTGATTTTCAAAAGTCGTGTTTAAAGAACCGTTTTTGTAAAGTTTTGTGTTATTCTACTATGTAACTATGTATGTTATGTTTTTCTATATCGTGTTGTTTTACACATACTGTACGATCTCGTGTTCAGGCAGTTGTACTATAACAAATACTTCTGGGATTAAAAACCAGACATAGATTTGAAATCAGCATTAAAAATAATTAGAATCTATAACAACATTTAAGACACTACAATAATTTCATAAAGAAAAATTACATCAAACTCAAAAATTGGTCCAAAAAATGAGTGTGTTCGGGACTTTTCGCCTCCACTGTATATTTATCATTCCCTTATACAATTTATAACAATATATAACTTATAAAGCTGCCTTAAGCTGAAAAAAGAATTACAAGATAGAATTAATTTTGAAAAGCTATCTAAAGCATATCACACAAATAGACCTCGCCTCCATGAAACTCTACCATAAATAGTTCCAGGTCTGCCATTTTAGCATTAGAAAAAAAGATGCGTCAACATCCTATTTTTCCTTAATCTATCTAATATGACGCCAATAACCTGCCAAATTGGTGACAATTAAAGGAATAAAATGAAGATGGAGGGGGGGGGGATCGAAACACATTAAATAAATATAAAAAAACCTTAACTCAGACAAGAAAATACGAAATTTGCATTAACTCTAAAGCTAAGATCTACCTTAAATGAACAACGAGAATGAATTAAAAATAAGCTGAAAAAAGATATTACACAACATTAACATTAACTGAAGTTGTAAAACTATCTGAAATAGATGAATTGACTTAGTTTTGTTCAAATTGTCATTAACAGCGAGAAGGCTTGTAAACTGAAAATAAACTACAATATTGACACTCAGCTTTAGTTTAAGAAACCTATATATAAAACAGATGAATAAAACCAAAACTTAGCTTAAGATTATTGAAAAATAAATTAAGCAAAATTTTGATGAGGCAACATCCAAAATGCAAAAGCAGGACTGTAAACACAAACTGTACGGCCAAAACGAGAATACAAGGTGTGACACAAAAAAACGAGACTAAGTAAGTAGGTTGAAAAAAGAGTGAAGTTAGCAACAACTGTTTTGGTGACGTCTTCCCAAACATCTCCTCTATCCATGTAGTCAGTTTCGCCTTCGATCGATCTCAGCAGTTCGGACTACTGCGTCTTTGAGTGAACACGTTCAACTGCATTCTGCCGGGAAAATGTCGAATCAATATCAAGTTTCTTGTGAAACTCAAGAAATCAGCCACGGTAACCAAATTTTAACCGAGACTTATGGAGATGAAATTTTGCCTCTTGCACATGTGTTTGAAGGACATAAGCGGTTTTCAGAAAGAAGGAACAGTGTGGATGATGAGGAACGTGCTGGACGTCCAAAGTAAGTGATTACAGACCAAAGCATTGACAAAATTCGTGATATGAGTGGGTTCCTACTCACATCCGTGGTCAGACTGTTAATCAACACTACTACATTAAAATGGTAAAAATACTTTGTGAAAAAGTTTTTTAAAAAATAGACCAGAATTGGAGAGTGATTGATGGCTGTTTCACTAAGACAATGCACCAGCTCACACGGCCTTATCTGTCAAGCAGTTTCTGTTCAGCAAAAACATTACCATAAAACATATCCTTATTCACCTGATTTGACCCCATGCGACTTTTTTTATTTCCTACAGTTAAATCTTTATTAAAGGGAACCCATTTTTACCTCAGGCAAAAACAGAGAATCTTCCAAAGAAGGTAGGGCTTACCAAAAACCTCGTTCCAGAGCTGTTATCAGTAATGGCAGCACCGAATGCAGAAGTGTGTTAAAGCTGAAGGGAACTACTTTGAAGGTGATAATGTCACGTAGAACTGATTCTGTACGTGCAATAATTTGTTGGACTAATCTAGTTTTTTTGTGTCACACCTCGTGCAACTGTTGAAAAAAAATACTTTTTTTTTTGGTAAATCATTCAAAAAAGAATTGTAACTCTGCTTCAAATAACTAACAAATAAAAGGAATAGTAATAAAAAATTATCATTAAAATGGGCAACAAACTCCAAAAAGCTACTTGAAAAATGTTTTGTGACATTCAAAGATAGACGTGATATTTTATACCCAAACTATGAATACTCGCTCCAAACTTGAATATTAAAAAAATTCTACCGCGAATTTCGAAAAAATCTCTTCAAAGTGCAATTCATTTTAGTTTCAGCATACGAAATCTGGGCTTCTGTTTTTGTGTTACATGGCACACGAACTCTTCCTTTTGTTTTAACATTGTTTTCTTCACCTTCTGTAAAAACATGTTTCCATTTTGTACTCTAATTAAATGCAAATAAAATAGCTAAATCAAAATGAAAACAAAATTACTTCATGTGTAATTTGAGTGACTATTCAGCTGGGGTAGAATATAATTGCAATTCACGTCTTAACTGTTTCGTAACAGAATTCTGTGATTTTGTTTCCTCTTTTTAAAAATAATGTCATTTATTTATTATTATTTTGCTTAAGCGATTTTAAAGATGGCCTTAATATAAAAACAATTTTCAATCTTATACCAACCCTGAGGATTTAAATTCTCTAAATAAATGGGATAAAATACCTTTCTATGTTTCTTTCTAAGGTTTTTAAAAATATTTATCCAAAATTCTTTTTAAGTTAAGCCATAGGTTTTCAACGTGGACGTTTGAGGCTTTCAGGGGGGCAATAAAAGACCCAAAGAAAATTAGGGGGCGTTGAGAGGGCACAGACAGGCTTGGGCAGATTAACCAAATATAAAAAGGACTAAAAAAACACGCTCATTATGCACTAACAAAATTAATAAAACTATTTAGCTTATGTTGATTGTATGTATTTAAATTATTTCTGTGTCACATGTACGAAAATTCACAATTTCGGTAGTTCGGGAAGTGGATGTGAGTGAAAAACTTAAAGATTACATTGCATTCAGATCTACATTAAATTCAATGATGTAATGCATTTTTTAATTTCTGAAGTCCACGTGTTGTCTTTGTCTGTGAGCAGTAGGGAAAATTTTTCGTCCACTGCATTTCATTACATATATCATCCAAGAAACATAATTAAATATACTAACCAGGAATTAATATGTGATTCTTTAAAGGCTGAAACTGTCAATTTATATTTATTTTGAAAGCAATAGTTTACTATAAATTACTTCGTATCATCAAAATCCCTGCCTGTCTTTATTACAGGTAAGCTAAAACTTTTATTCCACTCTTTTAAATGAAGAAATTCAGTTGCGTTTCAATTTCAACGATATCCTATCTATGACTAAAATACATAATATTACACATTTAAATATGATTGTGGCAATAACTATTTCAGATTTGCAAATAAAAAAATTGGAGCTTAAAAAATTAAATTAAAAAATATATTCTATTAGTAATAGAATATATTTAGTATTTAACACTCTTGTTTTCGCCCTGTGTTGTGTGCACTCTTATTTCTCTAGAGTGGAATATCGAGAAATATTTGCTAGAAAAGAGGGCGCCGGTTCAAATAAGGTTCGAAACCTATGAGTTACACGAATCCAAAGGAATCTGCTTGCAGAATTTGTGTGGATAGTTCGGAAAATTAATAGAGGAAAAATGAATGTAAAGTAGTATCCTTTTTCTCTATCCTCTATGGTTATTTTTGTAATTACCAACAACATGTTTACTTATCTCAATTTATTTTTTATTATATTTCAAATTGTTTTGAAATGTGTGGGACAGGAATAGTAAGCAAAACCTTTGAAAGGAAATGTTGACATTAAGTGAGCAACTGAAAATTCGACTTTTAATCTGAATACAAATCCGTAGGATGGCGCTATTATTGCTTCAATAAACTCTAAGCAATACTTAATTTTTTAAATGACATTGTGGCGATAAAACTGATTATTTTTTCTTTAAAAAAATCTTTAGTAAAAGAAAACTAAAAAGCTATATGACAAAGAAAAATGGGTGATTGTCTTTTTTAAATTAGCATAATAAATGTTATGTGACAAAAAAGGAGATTTACTTCAGACAAAAAATATAATTCAGAGAAGGAATGTTATATTTATTGGTAGAAGTTGAGGGAGCGTAACGTACACCGCCCCCCCCCAAACCCCACTTTGCTGACCCGCCCAAATCTTGGCTTTGCAAGGGGGCCCAAACATTCTTCGTTACGCAGTCGGGCACACGGGTGATAATATTAAAAATTAATATGATTGAAATTGCATCTTAAAGAGCAATTAAAATGTCTTCAGTCGGATTCAGATAACATTTACAATATGAATAATTCTCTTTTGCAGCCATATAGGATTAATATACATAGAATAAAATAGTTTTTAATCTAGAGATAGTTGTTGAGAATTATATAATTAATTTACTATGTATAAATTCTGCTACTATTATTTTGAACCGTATGCAACCCCCAAAAAAATAAAAGCATTATTAAACTTTTATTCATAATATGGTGATATTTCTAACGTTTTTTTTTTTATTTCCAATGGGCTGCGGATTGGTGTTTTACCATTGCAGACCTAGTACATTCCCTGGAAACTGGTATCTCTTTTAAGCACGGCACCCTACAGGCGGATACCAATCGAAGCAAGTAATTTTGACGCCCAGTTTCCTTCTAGAAGGAGGCACCTGAGCGCTGACAATGCAAACCTGTACTACCTAATTTTTCAGAGAGCACCCAAACCAAACGGACACTTTAGGGATCTTTTACGTGTCGTAAAAGATCTGCATCAGGAAAATTCACCAACTTGAGCCGGATATTTCTAATGTTTTGATGAACATTCTATAACTAACGATTTGTAAGTAAATCCACAAATAAGATGTTATATATGTGTCACCCGTCCAGTTAAGGTTATTTAACAGTTTAGGGCTAAATTTGCGAAGGTAGTTGCACAACTAAAATCCTTCCTTAGGGAAGTACATTTATGTGCCTTACATTAATGTGTCATGAAAAACTTTACGATATTTTTCAATATTTTATTAGGAATATCTTTTTTAATATCGAAATTTTAAAATGCAAAAGCGAAGGCTTTTTTTAAAGCAATGGCTTTATTTGAATTTACCCGGATTCAAAATTTATAAGTCCGTAATTCATTATATTTTATGTGATCCATAGAAAATTAACTTTAGATAACAAGTAATAAAAAAAAGTTTTAAAGTCAATTCCTACGTAGGTCAACAAAGAAAATTTTATTTTACCTACTTTTTAGCACGTTTTTCACGTAATGGAACAAAAGCGCTATTAGGACGCAAATTTCGTCTTCGTCTTCGTTCCATATTTTGTCGTACCTTTTTCTCAGCCAATAAGCAACCAATTGACCTCGGGTCTTTGGCATTTGGTCTCATTTGTGCCCTAGTTGAGCCAAATCATATTTAAATTTAATAATTTTTAATTTTTAAAAAAAAAATTTAATTTTTTTTTAGTGCAGTATATTATTACTTTCTGTTAGTAAAAAGTTCATTAGTTGCATTATTGTAAAATAAAACACGTGAAAAACGTGCTAAAATTACTTGGCCATGCCAATGATTGATATCTTGTTTATTTTATTATTACAATTAAGGAAAAAGTATATACATATGACAGAATCACAGTGGTAAAATAGAAAGCGAATTTCCTTGCAATTTTCCATACCTGGTAGTTTGATAACCAATGTATACAGTCACCATCTACTGCCTTCATTCTTAACCAATTTAATTTTTTTGTCCTATATAAAAAACTAAAATAAAGTAATTAAATTAAATTGATGAATTAATATTTGAAAAAACTGTATTTTCATCAAGTGTCATCCATTACAAGTTTTAAAAAATGTATTTGAACTTGAGCGGATGAATAAAAACTATTTTATTAACGATTGAAAATTTGAACAAGATACACAAATAAATATATGTATAGGGAGAGTGTGAACTAATAGTAGGAATTAAATAAAACGAATTTAAAAATTATACATCGGTTCTTTATTTTTGAACCCACAAAGATTGTTTCCTGAATAGTTAACGTAAAGGATAAAGGTAAGTTTTTTCGTAAACAACGAAGCCAAAATATTAATTTGAAGCTAGTATTATGAAGACTGAAAGCCTTTAAACAGGTAGCGCTAAGTAATTCAGCCCTCCAAAAATAAAAAAGTTTCTTCTAACATAAGAATTCGGACGCTTTCTGGAGGTCACACACACAGTCAGGGAATTCAAAACAAAAGCTAAATCAGCAAAACGTGACTTAATCCCAGAGATGCTTTCAGGATTCAACTCTTTTTATTCTGTAAAATTCAAGCATTCAAACATACCATAGCAGTTAATAAAACACGTATCTCTCACTCGATTAATATTGTTTTGTAATGTTTCTTAATGATGTAAAATATTGCGGTTGGTTATGAATAATTTATAAGTGAAAAATAATTACAGTTGTTGGTGATAGTTAGTGGTAGATATTTTACGGATGCCGTGTATTTTTCTGATACTACAAGACGGTAAACAAGATAGTTCATACTGACTTGAAATGGCTATGATGAGTACTTTTTTATTAGCGATACTTATTTCATTTAATATAACAAACACGACTTCAACAATTCGAACAATTTTTTTAGTGCAGTAAAATAATTACTATCTATTATTGTACAAGTTTTCTATGTGAAGAAGCAAATTTGTCTAACATAACTCGTCTGCAAGGTAAATTTACGATTAACATTAACAACAAATATGCTCTCTAAGTTGTACAATAATACCTCGAACTTATGTGATAGGTGGGACTAATTGATATAACCACGCAAGTCGAATTCGCGTAAGTATATATAATACATGTAAATATAATACATGTAAATTATTTTTAGTTGGGGCCGGAGACGAAAGAAAATAATAATTAAGAAAAAGAAAATGTTTAGTAAAATCTTAGATACCCCAAACACAAAATCGCAAACTGAAGTTATTTTGATGTAGAAGATTTCATAAAATCTAACAAGTAGTCTACTTGCTCCCCCCCCCCAAGGGATTTTCCTTCTCTCGTAAGACTTCCTCGTAGCATGCAAATATTTTTTTATTGCTTAATTTGTTGAAAAAAGTGCTTTCTTCGTTGGGGTCAGTATTTTCTTAAATTTTTTACTCTTTTTTAATTAAATCGATGCCTTCTGTCAAATTCCCAACTGTATTTCGATCATCTGATTGAACTGGGTCTAAAGACTCAAGTTCTATAATGTCTTGCTCTTGCTCATGCATTTCTATGAGCTCATCCATTGTCAGCTCCTGATTGTGGGAATCCAGCAGTTCTTGAACGTCATCACTATCCACTTCTAAATTAATTTGCCTAGCAAGATCAACTTCTTCAATCACATTACCAATTTTCATCAGGTTCTAGCATTGATTCCACTTGTTTTTCAATGGGGGGGGGGGGATTCTCCAGATTCTCATAATTCTCTGGGTAGCATAAGTCGAGGTATTACTGCATTTGGGATTACTGAAAAAAAACATACTCGCATCATTACACATGTCTTAAATATTCTAATTCATAAACTCTTCAGAAAAATAAACACCGTACGTTTAAATGAAATCTAGTACTGTATAAAGAATACTTTTTAAAAAAATTAGAAAATTATAAGCTTTTCTGTGACAAAACCAGTTTTTATTAAAACAGAAAAAAATTCAATTGAATCGGAGTTTTTTTAACTAGTAACACATAAGAAACATAAAAATGTTTTTCACTTTTTAGAGTCATAACTGCAACTGTTTCTTAAAATGTTATATAGCAAACATTCCTTAAAATAGAAATGACAAAAGTGCACTAAATTGCATTGTTTTCATTCAAAGTAAATAAAATGAGCTGCTTATAGATAGCATTATACATCATTCAATGAATATATTTATTCATTCCTAAGTAGTATATGATGCTAAGCTTCAAAGCTTCGTAATGATACTCATTGCAAAGATTCTACTTGTAAGTCAGTCAAATTACATCGTTTATTACTGGAAGTTTCTATTTGGTGCTATATATATATATATATATATATATATATATATATATATATATATATATATATATATATAATCAGAATTTCTCTACAAGAGAGATGAATCAAAATGATGAATACTTAAAAGAATATCAATTGCTAGATAACAAGACAACAAAATTTAGAAGGAGATATGAAAAATTGAAATAACAGAGTAAAATATAAAAGAATGAATGCTTCAGTATTATCAACATTGCTGACTTAGGACAGCTTGTATACATAAAATTTTCCTTAAAAAAATTTTTCTGTATAAAAGTGGGGTTGAACATGTTTTTTGGCCAGCCAACCTTCCCCCTTTTTTCTGTTAATAATACCGAGCAAATACCATTTGGAAATAATGGATAGGAAATCTAAATCCATTATATGGAAAAGGTAACTTACCCAAAAATTGCATACGCAGAGCCCGCGATAAATCTGAGTACAATAAACAAGTTCAAATATATATATACTAGCTGTTACCCGCCCGCTTCGCTGGGTATTTCATGATGTTTTATAAATTTTTACTGCTTATATATATGTATAATCTATTGATATCTAAGTCCAAGCATTAAGAATTCGATTGTATTGAAAAATATACTTATACCTTTAACTGTCACCTGTTGATAAAAAAAAAGGCAGGACTCATCTAATTTGTATTTTCTAAAAATCTCTAAGATTGAAGTATAGAATGATGTTCGCTCTTTCGAAACCCAATAACCAAGTGGATTCCCGCAAAACCAAATTTCGGTGGATCTCTACTCAGTAAATTGAACATGAAAGCCAAATTTCAAGTCTAAATCTAACAGAAAAAAACAAAAGTTTTACCATCAATATCCCCGTAATCCCGTTGAGAACCGTTTTCCAAAATAACCGCTCTTAGCGGATTTCAATTCAACAAAAGAAAAATGGAAACCAAATTTCATTATTATAGTCCATGTAGCTCGAAAAAAAGAATTTTTTTTGTCAATACGTTCCAGTAACCCCCTGCACGCCCCCCAGAACTTGATTTGCTTAAAATACATTCTTAGTGGATCCCTATTCAACAAATGAAACATGCTTAACAAATTTCAAGTATTTGGGTCTAACAATTAAAAACAGGAATTTTTTTCTGTAACTCCTCTTTCTGTAACTCCACAACCATCCTTAGGGATCAATTTTTGTTTTACTCTTTGTTAGAGGAACTCTATTTTATAAAAGGGACATGCCTACCAATTTTCAAGCAGGATGATCAAATAGTTTAAAAACGGGAATAGTTATCTATTACGCCACTTAATCCCCCCAACGCCACTTAGAGGTCTGTTTTCACAAAACCTTCTTATAGCTGATCTCCACTCTATGAAATAAATCTTTTTATCAAATATAAAGACTGTGCGTCGAATAGTTTAAAAATGGAAATATTTTTCTATAACGCCCCTTAAGTCTCGCAACGCCACTTGGGGGCAATTTTCACGAAACCCATTTTGTAGCGTATCTCTACCCTATGAGAGGAATCCGCTTACTAAGTTTCAAGACTGTACGTCTAATAACTTAAAAATCGGAATTTTAACGCCCCTTAAACCCCCCGCCTCCGCAACACCCCTTGGGGGTCAATTTTTTAAAAACCCATTTTGTAGCGGATATTTTCTCCATGAAAGAAACTTACCTACCAATTTTCAAGCAGGTAGGTGAAGTAGTTTAAAAACGGATATATTTATCTATTACGCCCCTTAATCCCCCGCAACGCCACTTAGAAGTCTGTTTTCACAAAACCCGTTTTGTAACTGATCATTATTCTACGAAAGGAATCTATTGATCAAATTTAAAGACAGTGCGTCAAATAGTTTAAAAATGGAAATAATTATCTATAACGCCCCCTAAGCCCCTGCAACGCCACTTGGGGGTCGATTTTCACCAAACTCATTTTGTAGCGGATCTCTACTGTATGAAAGGAATCTGCTTACCCAATTTCAAAATTGTACATTGAGTAGTTTAAACATGGAAACAATTATTTTTTACGCCCCTTAACCCCCCGTAACACTTTTTGGTTTTCGAATTTCAGAAAATCCGTTCTTAGCTGATGTCTACTCTATGAAAGGAACATGTCTACCAAATTTCAAGTCTGTAGGTTGAATAGTTCCAGAGATATCGTGATTAGTCAGTCAGTGAGTGAGTCGCTTTTCTCCTTTATATATATAGATATATATCAAATTAATATGTAATAAATTCAGAAAGTGTATTTTATATGAACATTTTAGATAACTTTTCTTAAGATATCAAGAAGGTTGGGTATTTGAAAATTAATCGAAAACATTTTTAAAATGCAGTTTAGTAGTTTAAATTATATATTTTAGCATCATTTTTAAATAATAATTTCAAATTTATTACAATAATTATTGAAATATTCATCTTTTATGAAATATAAGTGGTTCCATATGTACTTAAATACAACTGTTAATTGCACTTATATTCCTAAAGTTCCTTTGTAAATGCTTTGCCATCATTATTTCGCAAATTGGCGAATATAATGTCATCATTTGGCCTTACACGCATTATAGTCAATCCCCCTTAATTACGGACTTGGGCGGCGTTGCCCAATCACTGGAAAACGCAACCGAAAGCTCTATTTTAATAATTTTACCGACGAATCTCACACGTTAGCATTTCCGGACTTTTGACCAATCTTATCTCATTGTAATTTTGATGAAGAATTAATTTTAATTACAGAAAATTCTCAAAACGGCTTTTTTATCTTAATTCTGATAAAAGGGTAAATTAATTAATTTTAATTGGAACCTAAAACTTTATCCTGTCACTTATAATTACTAGAAAATTTGTATGTTAATCTAATGCTCCCACGTGTACATTTTCCTTCTTAAGTATTCCAGCCTTTTCAGCAATTACAGAGAATTAATTTTGAATTATGCTGATATTCTAGAAGTTCTTTTTTTTTTATAATATTATATTTAAATTTAGAGCATATCATGTTGAAGAATATTTTAGTCTTCCATGTATCTTTGCCTGTCCTTTGTAACATTCAGTATGGCGCAATGCCGAATTTTTTTAAAAAATTTCTCGCGAAGTAGTCGCTTTTGTTTTAAATGACTTCAGAAGAGAGTATAGCAATAAATAATAGTTTTAAAAAAACTAAAAATCACGCTTTTATACTGAATCGAACTAAAAAGTTAAAAAAAATAATTCTTAATATAAGAACAAAATGATTTACGAGAAAATTTATGTCATTGGGGTAAAAGCGTGGGATGTTCTATAAATGTATCAATTGTTATAATTTCTAACTTCTATTCCGAAAAGCTCAATTAGTGTAAAAATGTAGTACAAAGCACCCACGCTTTTACCACAATGGCATAAATTTTCTAGTAAGTCATTTTGTTCTTATATTAAGAATTATTTTTTTACTTTTTAGTTCGATTCAGTATAAAAGCGTGATTTTTAGTTTTTTTTAAACTATAATTTATTTTATTTTCATTTTCAGAAAAATGTTTATATTATGGTTAGAATTGCTAACACACACCCACCCTCCACTTTCTCAGATATAGAACATTTCTTTTGTTTGTTTTATTTCTTTTAACCGCAAGTGTATTTTGTACTTGCATATCTAATAAGCGTTAAATTCAAAACACTTTAGGGTTACACCTTATTCTTTTAGTCGCCAAATCTGGAAATGATGTAGGAAATTAGTCGCCATGTCTGAAAATGGTATATGGAACTAGTCGCCAAATTTAAAATTGATATATGCAATAAGTCGCGAAATCTAGACGTGATATATGGATTTGTCGCCAAATCTCACCTACTAGAGTAAGGCGGCAAAGGGCGTTCAATGATGTGACATAATAGTCCACTACACAGAAATGTTATTTTACACCAATGATTCTCAATCTTTTGTCGTTGTTGTTGTGGTACACTTTTAACAATTTCGAAATTTAGCGGTACACTAATTATAAAACAAATTTTAAAAAAAATTTTACTCATCTATAATACACTATGTAAAATAGTTTGTGATAATAATTTTCAATGTTAAATAAAATAACATGTATAACAAATACAACAAAACGTTTATTGCGTAATTAATTACATATTAATTAATTGTAAGAATACATTTGATGCGATACTTGAACTTGATGATTTTTGATAATATTGTTTATATTAGGTCGTAAAAATGATAATGCTATTCTCATTTCGTCATTTAAAAGTTTTCATCTGTCTTTCATTTTTATATAAGGGCCGCGGTAGCCTAGTGGTAAAAGTAATACACTCGTGGCTGGCGTGTTATGAATTCAAGCCCAGTACCACTGAAGGCTCCCCATCGTGTAGGGGAGCGATGCACGTTAAATCTGTCGAGAGCTCAAACGTCCTCCTATTGGTGTGGTAGTTAGGAGAGGGGGTGCCAGCTCAGGTGTCGTCCTCGTCACTTGACTATGGTTCAAAACTACGAGGTCCATCGCCAAAGCCCTCGTATAGTTTAACAGTGCGATTCACTCACTCACTCTGTGAGCGCGTTCTATTTGAAGCCGCTCCTTCACCGTCCTGTTGATCTAAGGGTGTGGGGGGAAACAAAGCATCACCAGAAACGTCCATAATAATTAATATTTTATTACTATTCAAGCACACTAACCAACCACAAGTGAAACTACTAAGAGTGATATGAAGAGAGCAATCTACAATAAGTAAACAAGCGCTAGTAATCTTCTAAATTTAATATAATCTACTCTATCTTGGATTATTAATTCTCAATCCACTAATTTATTATAGTTGCAAACTCCTTCCTTAACTCCCGTTGTGATAATGGAATAAATCTCACCTACGTATCACCACAACAGTTCCTCTGCCCCTTCTATCTTACATTTACAAAACCTTTGACTTTATATAGTCAAACTAATCTACATATCAAGGTTTCTTCTTGGGACATGGCTGCGAATTTACGCGAAAGCTAGCCCTAAAGTTTCCAGAAGAGAACAATTCAGAAGGTCGCGTATAGATCCATCACAACTCATTCATTTTTATGTTTGTTGATCCTGGAAATCCGAATTCACACAAATAAAATGTAGAAAATTGTAACAATATTTTTATAGCTTTTCTGGCTATTATGGAATAATCGCCTCTAATTTTAATCCAAAATGAGCTAATTAACTCTTCCAAATGTTTTTAATTAAACCTGGATTATTACAAAGTGAAACTAGTTCTTCTTCTTCATTCAAATTCAATTCATTTACAGATGTATCCGTTATCACAAATGGATTGCGAACCCAATTTAATTTATTTACAACCAAATTTGTGAAGTAATAAATAAAACTCTCCACACTCTAGTGTAGTCAAATCGTCAGTAAGAATTTTATGAATTGTTTATTTCTATAAAACGGCCGATTTATTTGGTTCCGGATTTTTTTAATTTTTTCCCCAGAGTATAATTAAAACATTTTAAAAATTTTGGCGGCACATAAAAGTGCCGCGGAACAGTGATTGAGAATCACTGTTCTATACTTACACAAAACTGGATATTAAAAAAGTCGAAGCCATAATACGGATTCATTTCTGTTTTTAATGTAATTATTTATTTTATTTGAAAAATGTTTAAATAACATTTGAAAATTTCTTTCTGTTTGTGATATTGACCTTTCCTACTGGGGAACTTTGTATAGCGTAATTGTTTATTGATAATGCTTATTTATCGCTGGGTGTTTTATGTTTTTAAATTAATTTTTTTAATTTTAAGTTTATTATTCACATTAATTTTCAGCTCTTATTCATAAGAAAAGCATATGCTGAAAATTTTTACAATATTGCAAATATGTATGAAGTAAAATTAAATCTCTTGCGAATCGCACTTATACATTCCTCTGATCAACCATTTATTCATGAAACAATTTTTACAAAACGTAGGTGTTCAATTTATTTCGCATCCCTTTCAGCCATCCAAGGATATATTTTCGAGCCTCACAATTTGCAATTTTAAAATAACACCCCGTAACTTATTTTCTCAACTGGGGAAATAAATAAGTAACTACGCATTACTTATTTTTATAGTAAGAAGTACTACTTTTCCAAGGGCTTTGAAATTCAATTTTGCCAGAGAGAGAAGTGAGAACTTTATTTTCTTCAACTTAATATTCTTTCGCCCCCATACAGATTATTGAAACCCTTATTGAAGACACAATATGTATTGCAATATTGCCCTGGAATTGTTACTCAAGATGTGAGATAACACTTTTATCTTTTCTGGAATGTAATTAGATTACATAAAAGACCATCTTTCTTACATATTGAGATTTTTATATTCATTTCTCCATGAAGAAATGCTGATAAGGGAAGTACAAAGGAAAATCCGTCTTCCTAGGATTTCGAAATTAACATATTTCGCTCGCATATATCATTGTCCTGATTATCCGACTTTTTTATAACTTAATTATTACGAAGAGAGAATTTATGAATATATTATCTATACTGCGAACGGTTTGAAAAGGGTATAATGTTTTTAAATATTCATTTTTGGAGGAAAGCAAGTTAAAGAATAAAATATATTCTTTTTATTTTATGTAAATACTGGGCTATACTTTCAATTATTAATGAATATAACTTAAATGACAAACACAGCAGATGGTAGAAAAATGGTAAAATAGTTACATTATTTACACAATTATACAATGCAAATTTTCTTACTGATGAGGAAATGTTATATAATTTAATTTAAATGGGGGTTACATAATTTACCGATTGCTATCCAGTTGAACAGATTCTGTATCTGTTGGTAAAATTTATAAGTTGAGGTAGTTTAAAAATATTAATTTGTCTACATTCTTTGTTAAAAAGATCATAATGAGCATATTCAAATGATTTATGAAAAATCTTTTTTACATTCTGTTTTAAAAAGGAGTGTCGAATGAGTGCGTGTTTATTATTGTCGCCTCGTGTAAAAGCCGAAGGAACTGAAGAAAGGAACTGAGCTCCCCAAAGAGAGTTTAGAGCTACAAACCGATCTCTAGGGAAACAACCACCGCCACTTCCAGTCTTTACATTTTAAATAGTAGAAGACAGCAAAATAACTAAATACAAATTTTAAGAAAACTGCACGATATACATACATGTACGTGTACATAATACAAATATACAAAGCAAATACATAAGAAGAAAACATAAGGAGTATAAGAGATGGAAGAAAGAATATACATATTCCAACTTCCTCACAGATACTGTAAAAGCTTGACTGTGAGTGTGGAGGCTTGACTTGTAGAACAGTAAAAACTTGACTGGAGGCTTGGCACGTAGCGCACTATAAATTAGGAAGAGGAACTGGTGGAATAGCTGTGGAACTGGTTTTTAGGCGATTGACGAAAAGGGACGGAGAAGAAAAAACGTAGTCTCGTGCATGCACATGGCGAAGAAGATGCCGATAGTTTTCCTATGTCATTCTTATAATTGTAAATAGATATAAATAGTGTGGTGTGGTTTGAAGAAAAATAATAATAAACGGTAAATCCGGTAAATGGAAGTAAATATTTATTTAATCCAAAGGAAAACGAGACAATACATAAAAAAATAATAAAATTATCCAGTACGAATTCATCACGACAATCGACCTCATAATTTTCAACCATGGTCAAGTAACGAGTATGTCACCTGAACTGACACTCCACTAAACAAACTTCCACACCATGCCAACTAGAGGACTTTGAGCCGTGACTGATTTAATGAACATTAGCCTCTCTACACGGAGGGGCGTCTTCGTTGATACTAGAACTCAAACGCCGAGGTGCCACAGCCACCACTAGGTGTCATAGCCACAGTTCGTGGCTATGACACCTAGTCTACAGCGGCAACAAGGGCGTGTCAAACTCCATAAGCAGAAGTAATGAGAACTTGAGTCGTAGTCTCAAGCCTAAATATGGAATAATGACGGTTTCTGCGTGTTAAATTGAACTTGTTCTGAGATGACTCATGCAATGGGGGTGTGGAGCTTTGCACAATATGGTATCAAAAATTATGCCACATAAGGAGAGGTACGTTCTGTGAAATAGTCACAATCGAGATAATTTTTTTCAGTTCATCACTAGCTCAACTATCTTGTACTAAAAACAAAAAATAGAACGAAATATTTTTCCCACTTTTTTCGGGTATAAAAAAGAAAAAAGGTCTTAACTATAAGAAAAAAAATTTAACAACACCAAATACTGAATTAGTTAAGTAAATCCATTGAAAAATAATAAATATGGTGTTGAATAAAATATGGAATAAGAACAAAAGATTATTTCAAACGATAAAAAAAAGATTGACATTTTAATATTAAAGAGAAATATTTTAATATTATTACACAAAAGAAAAAATAAAATACATTTTACAACAAGTAATATAAAAAAAAAATTTTTTAGTCAATTACTACTTAGATTAACAAAAAAAAGTTATTTTTAAATAGTTACAATGAATATAAATATGTATATACATTTGACAGAATCACATTATAAGAGGTAATTAATTTTTATTAATTATCATTAAAGTATCGTATTGTCATCCAAAATGATCGTGTATATAAAATTTCAGTTCAACTGTTTAGCTTTGAAATGTGAGGGGGGGGGGAATCTTTTAAAGATTTGACCCAAGTCGCTAAAAATGAAGCCAACGTGGCTGTATCTGTAATTCTTTAAATAATTAATTTCAGTCAATTAGTTTTAAATTACAGTATTGTAACCCCAAACAATAGTGTATATTAAATTTCAGCTCAAATGAGCGTTTTAAAATGTGAGGGGAAAAAACCTTTTCGAGTTTTGACACAAATCGCCAAAATGGTCGCTAAGTCGTCAAAAATCATGCCAATGTGGTTGTATTTGTAATTCTTTGAATAATTATTTTTAATCAATTAATTTTTATTAATTATAATCAAATTTACTGTATTGTCATCTAAAATAAGCGTGTATATAAAATTTCAGCTCAATTAAGTGCTTTAAAATTCCTTTTTTTAACGATTGAAAATTGGATCAAGATAAATATAGAAAGAGCGTGAGCTAACAGTAGGAATTGAAAAATGACAATAATGATGAATGATCATCCAAATGCACATTTTGAAAACATCTGAAAAACAACTTAAAAGACTATTCCTTTTTCTAATAATGATTTCTTGAAGATCTCCATAACTATCACCGAATCAAGTGAAAAGTTTATGTATGTATTTGCCAATTATCATAATAAAGTAACTTTCATGGTCTTTTGAATTTTTAGCTATTATCTACAGTCTATTGGCATTATTTCGTGAAATCTTATATTTCCTAATTTATAGAATATTCCCCTATTTTAAACTAAAAGGGAAAATGCATAAAAACAAAAATGAGGCTATAATCCTTGTACTCTGCCTTTGTTGTTATGACTGTGGGATCATTGCCAATATATGAAGTTAGCTCATTGCATGTGTGATACAAGTTCTGTATCCAAACAAGCGTTCTTATCCATAAAGTTGATTAGGTAGAAACCTAGAGTCTTGACAGAAGCTCGTCAATTGTTTTTTTCTGATGGCTCTCTTACAAAAATTGAAAATAAAGCGTTGGAAGAAACCCAAAATATATATATGAAAGCCTTGAAGCCTTTTTGTCAAAGAACAATACGATCTGATAAAAGTAGTCTAACAAATTTCAGACTAAAAGTTACCGAACAATGACTGAAAGGTTTATATAATGGATTACGAAGTACATGACGGGAAAAAATTTAAAAAATGGTCTGGCAATGTTGAGCCTGATTTTTGGAAGTATTGTAGCGCATAATCTTTTAAAATAGAATACACATTTTTTTTATTCCATAGAGTGGTTCTTATTCAGCTTTGCATGCTTTAATAAATTGTTCAATGTTCCATGTAATATTGCTTCTACATTTTAGATTTCGGTTACTTCATTCAGAATGGTTTTATTATTTTCCATAGATTTTGTGCTTCTTATAGCTAATTCCCGTTTATTTTCCGAAAATGCTTACGCAAATGCGATAAGAATTGAAATGAATTATAACTGAAAATTTAATATATAACGCCGGTTATTCTTAGATGTAGATAGATAGTTTAAGAGTGAGATTTATACCTTGAGCAGGAAATATTATTGCAGTCCATCTTAAGCAAACGAAGATACAGCGTTGGTTAATATAGAAATTATTATGTTCACATAGCAAATTAATTTAATCTAACTTGCATTTATTTCTCACTTCTGTAAAGTTAATTATTTTCTGTTATCTCAAATTGAGACTAATTTTAGTTGTATCTCTTCATCTAAGAATTTTTCTAATTAATTAGTTTAATAAAAAAGATATATATGTCATTCTTAATATGTTATGAGAGTATATAAGATTTCCAATCGTAAAACTACTTAAATTAGTAAATCAAAGAAACAAACCAGACCTCATACTTAAACTTCTTGTGATGATTTTGTTTAATATTTGATTCAATGTTCGTCAGGGAGAATCAAAATCTCTGGGTTACTGGCAATTTTCTGAATTCCATTCTAAAAACTCAAGAACAATTTGCAGATGAAAATGTTTCGCTGCGAAACTATATTTGAAACATTTCCATTAAAGAAAACAAAAAAAGAACCCAATTTGAACTTTTTCCATACGTTTTAAGTGCGATCTCCGCTCACAATTATAGGATTTTAAAGTGCTTGCCTCCGAAGAGGCCCAACCAATCCTGGATCATTTCCATATTTTCAGTCAAAATTGGAGTGGAGCGGAACGAAATAGTGCTGTCACCTGGAAGGTGCTCAAAGTTGGGGTCAAAACGACATACGTATTCTAGCCCTCTTGCCATTATGAATTTCGTGGGCCTCGGTTTGATGCTAATGATGAACAAGTAAAATAAGTCACAACACTAACATACTAACATAAGGTTTTATTGTTTGCTTATTACTATACCTGAAAAGCTAGTGAGTTTTAAATTAATGGCAACATTTTTTCGAGAAAAAAAATTTAAAGGTTCATTAACATCCAATACAAAAGAAATTTTAAGAAATACATTTTAATGAGAAATAATAAAAAGTTAATAACAAATTTACTTTACTAATATTAAAAACTTTAAAATACTTACATGAGCTTAGAATTGTTCTAACCATCGGTATCATGTTTCGAAAATGTTTCGTCACTCCCATTGTCACAGCTGACTTCGGAATTGGTGCCGGTGTCACAATTTTCGGGCACGGTGTCGTCTTCCGTGCCACATAGTGCATTTGTTATGCAACATTTTTTTGAAAGAATGAGAAGAATGTAAGAGAATTTTTAAGACTGTTGAAGCTTTACAAGTAAACATTTTGTTTACGCCATCAACATATATCTGTTTCATCCGTGTCAAATTTTCAGAGGCGGCCACTGAAAATTTGTGTTTCTGTTTCTCTTTGTCTCTGTCTCCCTTTGTTTCCCTTTCCCGGTTTCCCTTTGTTTCTGCATGTAAAATTTCTTCCCTTTTCTTACTTGCATCATATTGAACTTGTGCTGATGCTGTTACAGATATCTTTGATGTTTACATTATTAAAAGAAAGCGTGTACAAATAAAAAATCCTAAATACGAGCAGACAACAATGTTTAGGATAGAATGAATACTGGTTATAAATTGCAGAATGGGATAAGTCATCGATGCAAGTGTTCACAATGGATGGTTACATTTTTCTTTTTTAAAGGGGTAAAAACTTAATTTTCCCCTTCCAACAAATGTTTTACCTTCTATTCTAGCAGCACCTGGTCTTCAGAAGCATTATAACTGGAAAAATAGTGCGGCTTAAATTCGAGTTAATACGGTATATTTTTCATATTTCCTGTACTTTATATTAGGTGGCTGCGGTAGCCAAGTGGTCAAGGTATCGGATCGTGGCTGGCATGTCAAGAGTTCGAGCCCAGTACCACTAAAGACCCGTCGTGTAGGGGAGCGATGCACGTTAAATCTGTCGAGAGCTCAAACGTCCTCCCGTTGGTGTGATGTGGTAGTTAAGAGACGGAATGTGCCATCTCAGGCGTCGTCCTCGTCACTTGACCATGTTTCAAAATTACGAGGTCAGTCGCCAAATACCCTCGTGTAGCTGAAAAGTGCGACGTTAATATTCACTCACTCACACTTTATATTAGAAGCTATAAGTAACGAAGCAATCATCTTCCTTTAATTCACTATAACACAGTTCCAAAACCATAAAATAAGTTACAAGAAAATTTAATAAATGTTAACCTCAAACAACACAAATTTGTCACTTGAATCGGAAATAACAATTCTGGACAGCTCTGTATAAAAAGATACATTTCCCTTTCAAAATATTGTTAACCAATTCCGTAAATTTTGTGTCACAAATCCTTCATGACATCTAAAAATTGTTTTTCCGATAGATTCACGGAAAACAATGCATTTTGAATAATAGAATCGGCGGATAATGTCTACATCCTTAAATTGGGAGGCAAGATTTTTCTTTCGATTTCTGCGAATCTAACAAGAAAGTTCCATAAATTCTCTTTCTTATGTACGCTTTCCTATATTTTTTTGGCCTTTTATGTGCTTCATTTCTTCCTGCTCCAAGAATTAGGAATTTGACTTTCGAAATTCCAAATGAGTGTACATGATCTCAAATTTCGTTGTTTTGTCACTGAACTCTTTTTGAATCAATGTTTTACAAATTGATATTGGAAATACTTTGACTACAGTTTTCTGAATATAATTTTCTCAAATAAATATAGATTCTGATAAGTTTCTGAATTCAAATGAAGTAGATTTTCATCAAATATTTCAGAAACTTTTACCTGCATTGCTTGTCCTAATTAAATTTTACTTCTAAAAGTTTATTCAGCTAATTTTCTGTATCAATCGAATCATAAACAGGGGAACATTTTCAAGGTTGAAAGGCATTATAAGTTACTTAAAGTTTAATAAACCAGCACCAAATCCTTAAAAGTTTGATAAACCACAATAAATCTATTCAATTAAATATACTTAAAAATATATTGCTTTTGAATCTATCTGTGTGCTACTCATTAGATAAAATGTCATTTTAAAGGGACACAGTTAGGGTTTCTGATTTCCCGGGAATGTAATTGTCGTTCCCAGAATTCCCGAAAATAAATCAAAATTTTAAAAAATTTAAAAACAAGTTATTTTTAAATAAAATCAATAATCATTATATAAAATAAGGATGCATATAAAATACAAAATTAATTCTTATTCATATAATAAGCTAAAAAGTACAAAAAATACATAATAAATTGATTATTCCTGTTTAAAATAGGATTTCAGAAAGTATAAGCAATTTATACTATTATCACTCAGGCATGGAAAAAATGTTGCAGTTAAAAATTTTGTAAATTAAAAATCTCGGGGAAAAAATTCCCATTTGAAAAATAATTACAAAAATTAATATTCCTTTACTGACTCACATGTGTTTGAAAATTTACCAGTCAAAGCCGAATCAACTATTTCTATAATGTTGCTACTAAGAGATAAATATTAATATATACTTGAAAACTCATTTGCTGCTGAAGTGCCAATTATGTACGTTAAAAATATTAATTATTGTATTTAAGATATTTTATTTGTATAACCGATTTCTTGTTTATGGAATTGCTGTATTATTGTTACATAAATATAAATAAATATTAACATAAGAATCTCACACAAAAGTTAGGCTTAGAAAAATAATAAATAAGAAAATTTACGCCATTTCTTATAAAAATATTCTCCCCCCCCCCCCAACAGTTTGTGGGTTCATTCCTTTCTTCAAATTGCTTATTCACGTTTGCAAAATCGAGGATTTCCTGGCCATTAACCGTTGCTTTAAATGCCTTGGATACCATCATAAGGCTGCTAACTGTGAAAATGGCTTGTGCTGTTTCAAATGTGCTGGAGAACACAAGAGTAGTGAGTGCGATCTCTCTACTCAGGTTTGCGTTAATTGTATTAGATTCAATAAGAAAACAAGAGACCCAAACAAAAAAGTTGATGTGAATCACAAACCCTATTCTAGCTGCTGTAAA
The DNA here is from genome assembly GCA_019973975.1 of Trichonephila clavata. Lineage (NCBI taxonomy): Eukaryota > Metazoa > Arthropoda > Arachnida > Araneae > Nephilidae > Trichonephila > Trichonephila clavata. The sequence continues at coordinate 159,530 of BMAO01030694.1, read as the reverse complement.
TGTCATCAATTTATGGAGAAACTTGTTGCATCTCAAACAAGTTATGAATAATGTTTTACCTCAACCGCATTTACGCATTTTACAACTTAATTTGCATAAATCAAAAAGTTCTACACAGCAGCTTATTTTGAATATGGAAGTTCGCAATATTGATGTTGCGTTGGTACAAGAGCCTCATTCGTACAAGGGAACTCTTCCTGGATTTCCTTCGTCTTACAGAGTTTTCTTCAGTCCTTCTTTCGAGACAATTAAAGCAGCCATTATTGTCAGAAATAGAAATATTTCAACCTTTCTAGATCTAAATCACCTTGATTACAATATGGTGACAGTGCGCTTAAACATTAATAAAGTATCCTTTTTGTTTGTTTCCTACTATTTCGAACCCTCCAAGAATATCGATTTTGATTTGGAAAAAATTAACCAACTTTTTTCCAAGATGCCTATAAACAGATTGGTCTGGTCAATGGACGCTAATAGCAAATCTGAAACATGGTTCAGTCCCCTTTCTGACTCTAGAGGTTCCAAGCTCACCGATTTTATTAGTGCCCATAACCTCTTTGTCATTAATGAAGATTACGGTCCTACATTTTGTGGCTCTCAAGGTTCTAGCTACATTGATGTAACTGCAGTTGGAACTGATTTGCTGGAAGATGTTTCTTGTTGGCATTTGCCTACTTATGATTCTCTCTCCGACCACAGAGCAATTGAGTTTGATATTGTTCTTAATTCCAATTCTCAAACAAAAAATGGTGACTTTTGTATCTTCAACCTGATAAAAGCGAACTGGAAACTCTTCTATGACACATCTAATTGCTTGCTGTTAAACATTAGTAATCACATCGATTCCTGCCAAAATCCAGAATCCTTACATGATCTCGTTGATAATCTCCTTTCTATTATTCTAAATTCTTGTAAAATGTCAATTCCAATTAAAAAGCAAGGGATGCACAGAATTCCTTGGTGGACAACGGAAATTGGGTGCATGAGAAAGCACGTTAATGCTGCAAGACGAAGATTCCAGAGATGTAAAAATATCGCTTTAAGAGAAATTTATAAAAGTAAATACAAAGAATTAAGAACTAATTATAATTTAAAACTTTTAGATGCCAAATTAAGCTCATGGAAGGGATTTTTGGATGAAATTAATGTAAATAATGTGTGGAAAAAGATTTATACCTATGGCGTCAAACAGCAGTTTCAGAAGAGAGTTGAACTCAGTGGAATTGCTCTTCCATGTGGAACTGTGACTAATTCTTTTGAAGAGACAATTAATGAGATTATCTTCCATTCTTTTCCTGGTGATTGTGAGAATGATGATGATGATTGTCACAAGGAAATACGAAATGACGCTCTTATCAATAGCAACATAACGAATGACCCACCTTTTACCATCCATGAAATTGATGCTGTTATTAATAAATTGAAGTTAAGAAAGTCACCTGGCCCTGACTCTATTCCTAATGAAGTTGTCAAGAAATTGCATGTAATGCACCCTGGACTTTTCCTAAAAGTTTTTAATTCATGTCTTCGTCTCAAGACCTTTCCTCTCTGTTGGAAAAAAGCTAGGATTATCCTGATTCCCAAAGTGAACGACGTCCGTATATATCCCTAATTTAGACAACCTTAGGTGTATCAGTTTACTGTTAACTTTGGGTAAATGTTTTGAAAGACTCATTATCAACAGAGTGGCCTGGCGTTTACACAAAGATTATTTTTTCAATAAAAACCAATTTGGTTTTATGCCACAAAAATGTACCGAGGATGCCTTGATGAAACTTAATGAAATTGTTTTAAAAGGAAAAAAGAGAAATTTTCATACAATCCTAGTTTTCTTGGATATTAAAGGAGCTTTTGATAATGCTTGGTGGCCTGGTATTCTGAGCCTTTTAAAAAGATCTAACATTCCTAACAACTTATTAGCCGTAATTTCCAGCTTCTTGAAGGATAGATCTGTGACTTTATCTTTAGGTCATTCCTCAAAAGAGAGATTTTTAAACAAGGGATGTCCTCAGGGATCAGTTTCTGGACCTTTTCTCTGGAACATCATTATAAATGATTTTTTGGAAAAAATCTTGGCTTTCTCTTGTGAAACGATTGCTTTTGCCGACGACTTACTTCTTTGTTTTCAGGGAAAGTCTTTTCATGATATAAGCAGACAAGCGCAGCTTACCCTTGATTTTGTATCAACCTGGGCAAAGAATTATAAATTAGAGTTTAATGCTGTCAAATCAAAAGTTATGATCTTGGAGAAAAGAGAAAGCAACACCCTCACTAGCAACCTCACCCTTAATGGGATTCCTCTCGATTGTGTGAAGGAACTAAAATATCTTGGTATTGTCCTTGATAGTAAATTCTGTTGGAAGCAACATATTCTGCATCTTTCAAATAAGTGTGAAAAAATTCTGCTAGGTCTTAACAGAGTTGCCAGAAATAGCTTTGGGATCAAGTCCAATGTCTCATCCCTCATTTATAAACAAGGCATTGTTCCATTTATCTGTTATGGTTCACGAATCTGGGGTCTGCCTTGAAGAAGAAAATAAATTGTCGTCTCCTGCGAAAAATTCAACGAAGAATACTTCTTCGGGTTATTTCTGGGTATCGAACGATATCCTATGATGCTGTGTTTGCTATCTCGGGCTTTCCACCTATTGACATCTTTATAATCAGAAATAATGAATTCAAGAATGCAATAAAGAACTGTACCAATAAGAGTCTAGATGGTACCCTGCGATTTTCTGATCTCCCTCATCCTTCTGAACGATTTCCCCTCAATTTTGTTAATTATCGTAAAAATATCGAAGACAACTTTCCTGTTGTCTGCTTTACAGATGGTAGCAAAATTAACAATAAGGTTGGCCTTGCATTTGTTATTTTCAAGATTTTATTGAAATTGAAACTCGCCAATTTAGAATAAGAGATGAATGTAGTGTGTTTCAGGCTGAATTACTTTGCATAGCTCAAGCAGTCTCATGGATCTGTAAAAACGAAAACCTTTCATCGGATTTTTTAATTTGCAGTGATTCTCTTTCATCTTTATATGCTTTAAATAACATTGATTCTCAAAATCAACTGATTGTTAAAACGCAAATTGATCTCAATTTTCTTCGAAGCCCAGAGGTGTAAAAGTTTCCTTTTCTTTTGTTCGAGGTCATACGGGAATCTATGGCAATGAACGTGCTGACTGGCTTGCAAAAGAAGCTACAAAATTAAGTTTTTTGATTCCTATGAGCATTCCAAAATCATATTATAAAAATATTTTTAAGGAAAAAATTATTTCTGAGTGGAATAAATTATATCAAATATCAAATAATGCGCTCTTCACCAAGGAATTTATTCCTTCTATTCAGAGACGTTTAAAGGCTAAACACTTTCAACCTAATTTTATACTTACCCAGTTTCTAACTGGGCATGGAAACTTTAAAGCCTATTTGAAACGCTTTAATTTGTCACCTACTGACCAGTGTTCTTGCTCCAGTGACTCAGTCCAGGATGTCAAGCATCTAATATTTGCTTGTGCTAAATTCTCTTCCGAAAGACGTACTCTCATGAATTTCCTACAAAAGAACAATATAGCGTGGCCTCCTCCTTTCTCTGCCTTTGTTCAGAGCAAGTCTTCTTTTACATCGTTTTGTGCATATATTAATAGCATTTTTTCTCGTATTGTTTAGATTGTCAATTTAATTATTTTTATTTAAAAAAAAAATTGTGTTTTTTTTACTATTTTATTATTTTGTGTGTGTTTGCTAACAATTACTGTGTACGTATGTATCTCTCTCTGGTTTTTTAAAGTGCGTATATATATATATATGTATATGTCTGTGTGTATATTCTTAAGTATTTATGTGTATGCATGCTTTTACTCATTTGTATTTTGAAAGTCTTATTCTGATCACACATGTGCTTCCAAACCTTCACCATTGTATAATTTTATTTACTGAATGTCTCCGTTTTTGCATGTGAGCAATGTTGTATTTTGTACTGTGTTTATTGTATTTGCATCCCGTCTTGTTTCTTTTTACCTTTCGATTTCCCATTTGTGCTTGTATCCCTGTACTTAAACTTCCTACCACTATTGATCGAGTATTGACTTACGTTTGTAAGCCTTGTGTTATACTTGTTGGCACACAAGGAGTCTACCTAGAGTCTCAAAAAAAAAAATTGCTTATTCAATTAAATAGCTCATAATAAAGACAAGTATCCGAAAAAAAATTTTAAAAAAAAAGATTGAATAAATAATAGTTTTAAGTATTAGTACTTACATTATCCACATAAATCTAAATCTTGGAACTTCGATCACATAGTGCTGTTGGCAACGAAATGCGATTGCTTTAAAAACCCAATATTTCTTGTTAACCGAGCTCGATACACCCACGGCTAGCTGTCGAAAAATTCTCCTCCCTCCCCAAAGTTCTCATATTATACTCTTACCCCACAGTTGGGGTAACGAACATTCCTTCGTCCGGAAGTTCGGGTTTGAACGATCGCAAATTGTCACAGTAGGTTCAGTCAACGATGTCCGAGATTGAAATGTAAGGTCAAATCAAAAATAGCTACCTCATAGATAATTCAAGCCCCGTGTGATTCCCGGGAACGAAGTCTAATTCCCGGAAATAGAAAAAGTACAAAAATTTTATGATTTCCCGGGAACCTGGGATCCCGGGTTCTCGGGAAAGAAACGGTAGACACAGTATGATTCAACTGACAAAAACCTGTTAAAATATCAAATCTTATTTTTTTAACCTAAATTATCTTTTACATACTTAACAATAACGTCACAAAATTTAAAAGCTTTATGTTTAAAAAATGCAGAATTATGATGATTTTTACGTTCGTTTTTATTCACATCCCTATGGCAAATCAAAACTTTAAGCAGACTTATCTCAGAAAGATAAAATAACTAGTTTGACTTCATTCAAAATGCTAAGGCTTTTTTTCTACTGTGCCAAACATTTTGTCAGTAGTACATGTAACAAAAGTTTATGGGTATGCATTTTTAAATCAAAGCAATACTTACTTTTTTTTAAATAATTGAATTTAGAAAATATACATTTTTTGAGGAATTTTCAATAAGCATTCATAAAAAGATGCATTGTACGAATACCAATCATGTTATCATAAAACCCATACCATCTTATGTTACATATAATTTGACGTATTTGTAAATCGAATTTCATATGTGCACGCCGATTTTTGTAGCAGTAGCATTTTAAAATCGCTTCAAAAAAAATTTTTCTTGAAAAATTAAATGGTTAGCTTTTTATGAAATTTCGAGCACAAAATCTGTTTTACATAATTTAAACACATAGGAGGCAACCACAAAAATTTTCGAAATCATTAAACTAAAATTTTTTTTGTCTAAGTTGTAGCATGTTCCCTTAAAAAGCAAAATTTCACTTTTTAAATATGCTTACGCAAAAATTTTCTTACCTCTAAAATATTTTTTTTAAAAAAGAAATATAAACATTTTTTTTTTAATTTTTTCTAATTATAACTTGAAACACCAGTTAAATTAAACCTGTTAATTTGAAAAAAGAACCATTTAAAAAAAGACGAGAAGATATCTTCATATAATAGCTTAGAATATATATATATATATAAAATACCAGATATAAATAGTCTACGATACTTTGGAAATGTTTCCGTCAATAATAACAAGAAAATTATGCTTTAATAAATGGCTAAAATCAATGCTTTAATAGAGGCCCTTATTAAAGCAATCTTTTCATGGCTTTATGAAACAACTACATAATTACAAATTAATATTTTCTTCATGTACTTATTTTTCAGCTAGTACTTGAACGTAAGCCGAAAGAAATTGAGTAAGCTCTTGTCGAAAACAGTATTATATAATTTGACTTAATTTACCTTTTTTCTTACTATCATTTAAATTCTGCTTACGTAAATTCGAAAAAATAATCTAATGATACGCGTATAATTATGGTACGAGAAATTCATCTCTTCCTCCATATTGTCTTAACGTACTCACTTTTTTTAGAATATATTTTCTTGTGAATTAATTACATAATCACATTCTAAAAACCAAGTAAAATTAATCAATCGCGAATAATTGCACATGCTTTTGTAGCAAACAAATTATATGTATCATTCTAGAAGAGAAAAAAAACAACATGGTAAACTTTTTGTGCAGCGATCCACAACTCAGACAGATTATCCATCTCTAAACAACTTTAAATTCCGCCACAAGACAAAATGGCCGCCAGACGTGATCCATCATACTCCGCCATTTTGGGGGGAAAAGTTCTTTTTTTTTTCGATTCTAAGTTTTCACTCTTCACAGTCACAAAACTTCACGATTGATATATGCGTGGAAGACATTTTAATGTGCTTCCAGCACTTGACCTCTTCTACGTGTAACATAGACACTTTAAGAAGCAAGTTTTGAAGAACAAAAAATAACTAAAAATATAAATCGTAATGGTACGTTTCTTCGAATGATAACAAAGTTGAACAACTGCAATTTTATTCTTTATTCAGATCTATCATGATTATGAAGGTGTCATTTCATCTAAGCGTGCTTGTCATTTAAGTTTTGGTTATCTTTTTTTTTTTTCTCTATTGATCATTAAACTTAAACTTCCGAATCTCAATTCAAATTATTCAGATTACTGACAGTTTGAAGTACGGCGTATTTAAATTTTTTTACCTTTGGAAGATAACATGAAGAATGGGTTGTAGGTTTCATAAAGATATAATAAATACTTTCTATGCGCTCTATGATTTGAAACAATGAAAAGAGTTGCAAATTTTATTTTACATTGTAATTCATTATCTAATTTAGATTGTAATATGTATGAGTTACGGGACAGCTAGTTGTTAAAAGCTCTCCTCATGTTTATTCTTTGTTCAGAAAACTATGATCCCCCTAAGAATTCAGTGACGGATAAAGGTTCGATGACGCCTAGGCCCAAGTTAATTTGACGCCCTTATATATAATAATAATACGAATAGTAATATATACAATAAACTAGCTGCATGGCCCGGCGTTGCACGGGCTTTTACCGAGTGTATAACTTAGTCCTTATGTTAATTTCCTCCCTCCTTCATGACACCAGGACTTTTGTGTGGGTGTTTACCCTTATGATTTGAGTGCATGGTCCGGCATTGCACGGGCTTTCTCGTTTAACGTTTTTCCTTCCCTTCAAAAAATCAGCACTTCCATTATTCTTTTTCTAAATTACCTTGACTTCTTTGTTCCTTTCCCTCCGCTTAGCCCGTCTTTTCACGGGCTTTTATCCAGTGAATAGGTTAATCCCCATGAGAATTTTTCTCTTTCCCTCAGGACGATAGCACTTCTGTGTGTGTACACGCGCGATGTGAGTGATTTCTATAACTATGTCAATAAAATTCCCTGTTTCGAAATTTGTCCACTTCTTTTCACTTGATACAGGTTTCTTTCCCCTCCATTTAACCCGGTGTTGCACGGATATATTCGAATGCATAGCATATTGCCATGGAAATTCCCCTTCCTTTATCGGAGTCAGATAAGGAAAGTGGTGTGTGTGTGATTTCTATATTAACGTCATTACAATTCCCTTTTTCGAAATTTCTTCCACATCTTACGGATGTCAGATAAGTTTCTTTTCTCTCTTTATAGCCCGGCGTTACAGTGGCTTTTTTGAGTGTAGAACTCCCCCCTCCCCCCCCCAGAAAAATTTATCTTCGAATTTCGATCAATGACTCATAAAAAACAATATTGCTTTATTTTAAAAAAATAATAAATTTTAAGCAATAAAAAAAACCGTTTCTGATGCCGATAGTAAAACAAAAACACACTTTCATCATTTCTTAATGATGCCATAATATACAATAATAATACGAATATTAACAATGGATTAGAATTAAATATAAGTATAATAAAGCTTTAGAGTAAGCGGACAAAGGTATAATTAAAAACGGTGAAGTAATATTTTGTGTTATAATGATGAGCAAACAAACGCTACATTTAGATTTTTTAAGAAAAATTTATGAAAAATCTAACATTAATAGATCAATGCTATGCTTAACGGGGGAAAAAATTTGTACCTGTTTGTTAGATATTTTAAATTTTACTACTTACACGATTTATTATTTTAAAAAATAATTCTACCCTCTTTTGTAAGGGATGAACTAAGTCATACCTTAGTGTGAGAGGGTCGGATGGAAGATTAGCCATATTCAATATAACTTCAATTTATTCTCATTTATAAACAACAACACAAATTCTATTAATCCAAAGTTAAGAGATGTACCCAAATACCAAATATGGAGAGCAATAGCGAGGTAGACGAGATACAAGAAGACTTTAAATAGTCACAAATCACTTACGCGCGCGTCTAGGCTATATCTTCTAATTCTTAGCGACCTATTCTAATTTGATTCCTAATTGACAAATCGTCAACTTTAATATTACGATAATAAACTACGAAGTATCGACGCCTCACTTCACGTTTAATCAATTACTGCTAGCCATTAGCAGTCTAACCGCTCTCTTTCTAACCTGAAAGTTTAATCTTTATGTGCAAGTCTTAATTTACATACTCACTTCTTCTTCGAAGGAAGTCTTTCGGTAGATTAAATTTTAAAGACACATTTTTCCCCATTCTGTTATTAAGAAGAATCCGAATAGACCCGGGACACTTTTAATATTGACATCTTGAGGTTGTCAAAGCAAGAAAAGAAGCATTAAAATTCGGTCTTACAGTTGATAAAAAACAAAATTAATTTCCGATTTTTGCAGTCTTGAAAATTTTGGTGTCCCTAAAAATGTCCCGCCCTAGGATCGGGTTTTCTTGGGCCTAAGCCTAAATCCATCACTTTACACATCCTGTGTATAACAAATGCACATAATTATAATTTAAAATAAATTAATTTTTTCCAAATTTTGCTAGGGAAAAAAAAGATATGAGATATTACATCTGAGATTTTTTGAGAAAAAAAAACATTTGTTTATCAAATTTTGAATTTTTTTTTTTTCATCGCGTCAGGCAGACCACTTGACCGGAACATCTGCACATGCACCCCTGCACCTAAAGTCACGTAAACTGAAATAGGCACAGTATGTCTTGGCCCTCATGGGCTGTTGTGCCACTGACTTCAGTTCAGTTCAATTATATACATATATATATATATATATATATATATGATGCTTTTATCATAAAATATAACACATTGTTTTTCAGATAGTTTTCTTAAAATGCACTTGGAAACAAAAAAAAGTGAAACAGCTGTTATTATTGAATACTCCTAAGAATTATTTTTATTAGATAATAATATATATATACATATGGTATATAAAATATCAGAGAGAATTCAGTTTATAAACATTATCAGCCGAAAAGGTACGAAATGCTGTCATGTACAAATTTTATTTCTAAAAATCAAATGAAAATTTCATTTTTTTTTCCTCTACATTTCATTGGTGTGGTGTGGAAGTTCAAAGAATGGAGTACCAACTCAAATGTCGTCCTCGCAATTAAACTTTGATAAAAATTACGATGTTCATTACTGAAAAGCCTCGTGGAGCTTTAAACTGCGATGCTTGTAATTAGTCAACCCTCTACATTTTCAAACTGTTTCGAATTCACTATTTAACGACAATTTTCTCCCAAAAGACCAGAAATTTGAAAAAAATACATGGTTTTTTTTTCGTAGTCTAAGCTTTTTTTAAATGCACGCTGAATTTTAATCATTGTTTAAACTGTTTTAGATTTTTTTAACGTTCAAAAGATTATTGTTCTTTGTGATTAAGAGAACTTAAAGTTTCGGATAAAGAAAACTTTCTTTTCTTGCCTTTCTAAGAATTGTTGGGATGAATAGATCGATTGATGAAATTTTCTTCAACAAGCGAAAGGCAGCAGTTTAACTCTAAATTAATCAACTCAAAAGAAAAACGTTTGGGAAAAAATAAAGTTGCTGAAAATAAAATGAAAGAACTCCAACAAACAATTTTCTTCCTTAAGATTAATTGAAGCTTTTAACATTCTCTCCATTTTACTACTCTCTTTCTTCTGTAAAAAAGAAAAGAAAAAAGGCACACAATCGAGTATTGATGGTTATGAGCTATACTCCAGCGTTGTTTCTATCAAGTGATGGGCTCGAATTCTGATGCAAATGTTACGAACTCTAGACAACATTCTAGAACGCTAGGTGGCAACGAGGATTGATCCGACGTACTGCGCTGCCCGAGTACCACACCAGAGAGGATTCGGTGATTGTACCTCTAAGAGAAAGTTTATGCTCGTGTTGTGGGGCTGTTTCAAGCTAAATTTGTAGAAGCTCAAAGTCTTCACGTTAGTGTAGTGAGTAAATTCTGAGAATGGGATGCCAATACAGGTGTGGGGGGGGGGCGTGTGCATGAAAAAGAGAGAGGGGGATATCTACGACGAACAGACTAAAATATTAGTTCTTTTAATTTTTTAAAGCATATCCTACACTGAGGTCAATTCAAAAGTCTACATCAGTGACTTTTGTCATCGCTAATGAAATTGATTTGAGAATAGGCAAATTTTTTTTTCAGAAATTGCTATTGCATCGTGTGATAATATTTCAAGAAACAAATTTTATTTGATTTTTATCAATATTTGAACGCCTCCGTAGACTCTGGCAGACATATCTGATATAATTGCGTTATAATTGCACAATACTGCAGTTCATTAAAAAAAAGAGTTTTTTCTCTCACACACACATTCATGCTTCTTACTTAATTCTATAGAGTTTGTTTGTATGGAAAGAATTTCTAGTATATCAGACACTCTGGATGCATCCCTCCGGTATTTTCCCTTAGTGTGTACAAAAATGTTTCATAATAAACGGTACTACAATCATCATATAAGTACGTCGCTTTAAAGGAGCATGTAATAATGCTAATAACTGCAATGCATATTATTAATTTCACAAGTAAATTGTGAGTACTAAGTGTACATTTAAAAAATGTATTTTTAATTGGATTTTCAAATTCAGTAGAGTAATACTATTTCAATAGTTTTGGGACTGAACTATACTTGTAAATTTACAGCATTATGTTTCTGTTGATAATAAAGCCTTCGAATTTTCAAATAAGTCTTAAAGATTTTTTTTGTTCTATATTGTCATCTAATTAATTTAAACAATGACTGCTTAAGTCTACATATTTCTACAAGAAAAAGTGTACCACATATTCCGATAAGCTTTTAAAATTCCGGTATTACAGACACTCTTAACACAAAAAATAAGATGGAAATTTGCACGTGTGCATTATACGCACGTTATAAAAATGATTGCTTTAAAAATAAAGAGAAGGTGAGCATGAAAAAAAAAACTTAGATTGCCGCATATATGTAAATATTCTTTACTTAAAGGAATTGACACACTTTATGAACTTTCATTGTTAGATAAAATGAAAAGTTCGTCTTCAGTTGTATTTTCAGAAATATTATCGAATTCTACTTTATCTTCACCATCACTGTTACTCAAAAACAAATAGTTATCAGATCCATAAGCAAATAGTTATCAGATCCATAAACAAATAGTTATAAGATCCATAAGCAAATAGTTATCAGATCCATAAGCAAATAGTTATCAGATCCATAAGCAAATAGTTATCAGATCCATAAACAAATAGTTATCAGATCCATAAGCAAATAGTTATCAGATCCATAAACAAATAATTATCTTCCGTTCCATCTATATCAGTGCTTCTCAAACTTTTAATATGTGTGACCCAATTTCAGTCATAATTTTAATCGCGCCCCCCTCTTACAATAACAATGTATTGAATGTAATAATAATGTACTTTGATGCTAAAATCACAATACATTTTTAATTATAAGTCGTACAAGTTATCATGATAAGTACCAAATTTTGTATATGCCAGGCCCATGGGAGTCGGTAGTAATTACTAAACTTGTTTTTAATTTAGTATTGAAAAAAATGAATTATCTAATACTTGTGCAGTACTGATGTATTTATAAGTATATTATATCAGTGGGAATGTGTATTTTACTTTTTATTATGTCAGGCTGCATTTTGTTTTGCTTTCGCTCAGTGAATTGATAATTATTCTAAATATTTTGTTTTCGACTTTTTAATATGCTCGCGCCCCCTTGTTGCGTTCTCACGCCCCTAGGGGGGTGGAGTGCCCCACAGTTTGAGAAACGTGTGATTTAGATTATTAAATTTCATACATTTTTAAATGACTTTTGAATTATGTCGGGTTTAATTTAATTCCATACTTTTAATATTCACTCACATCATATTTCTAGACTGGCATGACGCATTTGGCCTCCTTTTGTAAATGCTTTTTCACCTTCTAATATCCACTTACTTTCTAACACCTCTTTTCTTGCTCTTTAGTGTTTTAGCTCTAGAAGTATACCATTGTTCAAAAGCCCCTGGTATAACTTCGAATAGATGACTTCAGATAAGTCATAAAAGATAACAGCATTTTTCAGGTGTGCATTTCAGGTTTCTTTATTAAATTGAAAAGGCGCATTTTATGTCGAATATACGTAAAAAATTTTACAAATGCTTTTTGAAAGTGTAGGTGATCGTAATACGCTGGAATATATGGTTAATATGTAGATCTTAAGGGAACCAGGACATGCTCGGAAGTGTAAAATGCCAAAATTAAGACCCTTTGTTTATGAGACATATATCTTTTAAAATTTTCAATAGAGCTTAGATATTTTACATTCTTAATAAAGATAATTTAATTGTTCTGTAGGACTACAAAAATAACTTTTGAGTTCAAAAGTTTTTTTTTCCTACTTAATTTAAGTAATACATAATTTTTGAGAACTCATAATACATACTTATGTTTAGGTACCATTTTTTAAAAAAGTATGTTTTTTTATACAAAATATTTTTACACATATATAAAACAATACACAAAAGACAGTGAACCTATTTTTTTAGTGAAAATTTAGTAGTTTCTTTAAAAAAATTATAAAACTTTAAAATTTGGAAAATTTTTATTTTTCTGCTTTTTTTATGCATAAAACCATTTTTAAAAATTTAGGCACTATTTTAATAGAAAAAACATTAGGTTCACTATATGCAAAGGCATCTTGTATAGAAGTAGGTATAAAAGATCTGGAATCTTATAGTGCAATAGTTTTTCTTTTTAAATGTACCTAAATGCAAAAAAATATGCTTTTGAGAGAGAGAGAGAGAGAAAATGAAAAACACTAAGGTCAAAAGGGGCGTGGTCATTTGTTTACATTTTTATTTTTCATATTTTAGGGCTATTTTATCAACAAACATATAAGTATTACATTTTTAGGTTCAGAAAAATATGCACTACTTTTTAGAACTAAAATTGAAAAATCGATTTTTTGAAAGTATATGATGTCCTGGTTCTCTTAAGAAAAAGATTTTCTTATGTGCATAAAAAATATTCTTAAAATAAGGAAAACAAACGCTATCTAAACTCAATGGTTTTGCTACTCACAGGACAAAGATTTAAATTTGTTTAGTTTGAAGATATCTATACAAATAAAATGGTTTTAATTTCCATTTCACATAGTGTTGTTTCTTTTACTTTTTTTCCTGCTTACATCATAACTCTTTTTATCGATAACCAACACCATAACTCTTAAAATGTTTTTAATGGAACATGGAAAAGCAATTATGAAATAAACTTTGCATCAGACAGATAATTTATCTTATTTACATTTCATTTTATATCTCTAAAATGAAAATAAATTTTAGATAAGTTGTTATTCAAGTAAAGCAAAAATTCGCTACGAACTCTTTATGCAGATAGAAACGAAAAACACCAAGAGAATACACACAAATTGAATTTAACTGTTTATAGAATAGATTTAATCTCGAAGCATATTAAAACTGTTCGAAATTGTCGTCGTTAAAATGTATGAAAAATTCTTTTTTTAAATTGCGTATCGAAATTAATTTTTGCACGATATATTTTTCTTATTGCGTGCATTGAATTTTTGTTTGAAAGAAATTGATTGAAAAACTGAAATATATAAGTTGCATTTATCTTATTATTTTTTTATCTAAAGAATAATATAAAATCAGACGATGTCGTAACATAGTACAACAATCGATTGAATAAAAATAAATCGTTGTCACTGTTCCTAATAAAGGAAATGTTTAATTACTCGTCTTTTAACTGTTTAAATTTCCCCATCGCAAAGGGAAAATGTGCTTAAAATTCCCTTTCGTAGGGATTACCAAGAATCTGTGGCACGAGTTGCCACGTGCGTATTTAAATCAATAACTTCCACAGAATAAAATTTTTTTTAGCATAATGTACCAGGTGATCCAAAAGTCCGCTAACATTTGAAAATTCGATAATTCTCGGAATAATATAGGTAAAGAGGTAAAAATCGGCACTCATATTTCAAATGATATGGAAAGAGTTATATTCCATTCAAAAACAAACAAAAAATTTCATCAAGAGGTGAGAACTATAGGAATATTTTTGATTAAAATCGAATAATTCGAAAGCTTTATGCTAAGATTTAGATAACAATAGTATAATGACAAAATATAGTCATAGAGCATCATGATCACGGCTAGTTTATAATAAAATCTCTATCTGGAAAAAAAATTTCAAGTACGTAATTTAAATTTTTTATATTCCCAGACCAAAACGCTTCTAACGCCTGAGGAAACTGTATAATTACGGTTACCATATATATTTTTTTTATTTTTAAAAACTAATATTTTTTCAGGAATACTGAAATAAAAGTTATGTCTAAAAGACAATAATTCTACTTAAATTAATTGAAAGTTAAATTTCCGTAGAATGGTGCTAGGTATGATAATGATCATCTTTTTTAAGCGGTTGTTATAAAAGATCAGTCTCCATAGTGGACAAAAAAAAAATTATATTTTGGTTTGGAAAAAATATTTGTATTCTGCAAAAAAGTTTTGCAAATAAAAATAAATACCTTTTCATTTAAAATTGCAATATATTGAATTAAAAATTATCCAAATTTATTATAATCCTTTTAAAAAAGAACCATTATAATTATTTACAAAAGAAGATCATCAATATTTGTTGTGATCAAGATGCTTAGTTTTTGCAAGTGAACCTTTTCCAGTCCAATAAACAACATAACAACCAGATAAACGATCGGATTCTGAACTCTTTGTTGCCATTTCTCCGCGGATAAATAATTCAAAAAATTTCCTTCAAAGCAGAGAGTTTTAACGCCACTCATTGATAATAATCGTATCTGGTACGGATATATTTATCATTTTGACGGTTAAATGACCACGTTCCCTTTCTTTTACTTCTCGAATGTGTTTGTCTGTGCATCGAAAAAAAATGTTAGAAGTTTATGTAATTATTCATTCCGCTTAAAAGATGCGTATTAATCGACCTTTATTAATTATACTATGAAACATGTTTTCGTTTCGCCATCTTGAAACGGACGCGGAAAAACACACATTGCAACTGTAATTGTCTATTGACAGCACCGAAGGGATTTCGTCCATTCATGGTTTTTGAGACATGTCAAAATAGGTGACTGGCGAAATTGTTTTCACTCTAGTTTTGAATTTGAAAGAGATCTCATATATATATTTTTTTTGCTGTGTTGTTATCTTTGTATAATATATTACAGTTATATTATAATTTTTTAGCAATATGTATATATCTTGTAATGTCTTAAGCCAGGAGAGGGCAGACTTTTCCAGGGTGCGGGCTACTTCTAATTATTTCAAGGAGTTGCGGTCCACCCAGTGACAGTGGGGTCCACGGGTGGAATGGGAAGGGGAAATGATCCACTGGTCCGGACTCTCCAACATAACAATTCATTTTTTTTTTCCAATTCATTAAATCCCATGTATATATTACGTAAAATGTAATTAAATATCTAATATTAGTAATTTTTTTATTTATTAATGTTAATTATTAATTCAGTAATTTATTTTTTGCTTTCTTTTTTGTTCCCGACAATCGACAAAAAAAAAATTTTTTTTTAATCTGTTAAGCTACGTATTGGGGTATGATACGAAAATGGTAGAATTTCAACCCTCTACTCCGGTCCCTTTAAAAATTCTTGCGTGCACTACTGCCCAATGTCGTAGGTGCGGTGGAGGTACGGAAAAGGTTAGTATTATTACTTAATAATAAGTACGGAATATGTGCTTACCTACAGAACTAAAATAAAAAAGCAACGCTTTTAAAACCGCGTTTAAAGCAAAACGTAAGTTAAAAACTTAATAATAGCCCCAAATATAATTATATCAAATGATACATTTATCATGAAACAATTCAAAATACATTTTTATCTAAAGTTAGTTTTTGTTGCTATAGTCAGTAGAATGCTTAGTATGAATTTTGAATTTCCTTGAATTTTCCGTATATAACTACTAACTGGTAAAATCTTTTGGCGGTCCCCTCAAAATGTCTTAAGGACCACCAGTCAATCGCGATCGACGTAATGCCCACACCAGTCTTAAGCAATATGTAGCTATATACAGAGTTATTCATAATTCTCTCCAAGATTTCGAAGTTCTGTAGAAAAATAACTAAAACGAATACAGCAAAAAAGAACATTTTAAAGAATACAAAAACGATGGCCGACGACTAAAGAAGATGAGTATTTCACGTTTTCTGATTTTGCAGGACTAAACAATTTGTGGGGGAGGGGCAACCTCCCTCTGGACTGAAAAACTATCTTCTCTTGCTTTCCTGGTCGCGATGGAAAAGTAATTTATCTCCAATTCTGGTGATTTGCGGAACGAGTGTCCTCAGGACAAATAGTCTGAGTTATTGAACTTATGGAGCCAGAAGACTGACGAAGGAAAGCGGATAAATTAAGAGGCGCAACAGCTTGGTAGGCCCCGACTGACTCTTAAACTGGGCTATCTTTAATATTGTAATGTTGTTTTCTACATTATAAGTGTTTAACCCAGAAAATAAAGATTTTATTCAGCTGTGTGCACGTAATCGCTACCACGTCCCGACGCTACAACGTGTTCTCCTTCCTGTACTATCCGAAAACTTAGTTTTTTACATAAGACCCAAGCTTTTGCACCCACTTTGTCGCGTTATGTTGGAGAACTGCATGAAAGAATATCACGTGCCGTCAATAACGTTGGTAGAGTGTTTCTGTAGTCTTTCAAGGGTTCCTTTGTGCTATATTCGTCTCAGTTATTTTACTACAGCACTTCGAAATCTCGGAATATTATTACCTCCATGATAGTTAAGAGTCCTGTTAAATTAAACCACTCCACATATTTAATTTATTGTAATACAAATTATCAACTATTTAAATAAATTGGTTGAAGAGTAACGCTGATTAATACCAACATAGTGTATTCGCCAAAAGTTGAATTAATATTCTTCTGTCTGTATATATTGCAACTATATGAGTGAATCATGTAAATGGACTAAAAATTAGAACAAATGTAAATCATAGTGTTTTCTATTCAAGTTATTAGTATGGGAGTCATCGTGAATGAATGTGCTGAGCAACCCCTTTTGAACAGTTAATTTAGCTCTATAAATATAGAGCTGCAGTGAAAAGCTGAAAATAATCTATAGTTGTCTACGATCTTTGTAAACTCTTTACGAGCAGCCGCAATTCCTCGAAAATGACATAGGGCGTTACATGGGCAAATCATAGAGTTTAAAAGAAGACTGACCATACGATCTTCATAAACGGAGTTTTTCTTTGGTTTTGAACTATCAAATTCAGATGTACTCTTCCTTTTTTTCCACCTGGACACATACATATGACACATATTTCATGCTGGACGCAACATGGGGCTTAATGAAAAAATATTTTCAGACCAATGCAACAGCAAACATTTAGAATATATAAAATTGATCAAAATATTAAAACTCCTTTTTAGGCTTATATTTCAATACTATGTTAAACTCTGAATCAAAGCCGCGTGCAAACTAAATAACCTAAAGTTTCTTGAGTCTTCAATTAAGTTATCATAAATATGCTTTGCAATATCTTTAATACATCCAGCACAAGTAGTGTACGAGAACTTTACTTTTTATTTCTAAAATTATTTGATTTTTATTGCCGAATTTATCAAACAGAACCTCGCAGAAACATTTAAGAAACACGCCTTTACAATTTCCGGCTTCGTGAGTTTACCAACAATATAACAAATTTCATTGGATGCCTTTGATACTGCTGCCTCTCTTGAAATTACCACATACAAAACATTTTGTTGTTCTTTCTAAAAAAATTTATGAAAGCCAATTTATCGCCTCTTGAAGAGATCCTAGAGGAAAAGTGTCATTGAACGATTTGTGATTAGAAGTAAAATAAGGTGCAATATTACATTTTTAAATATAGCACTTTCATTACAAATCAAACAAGTTGTTGACCTGTGATGTTCGGCTGTGCCTACTTCCATCTAATCCCCCTTGTCTACTCTCAGACCCGGCTAAAATTTGGGAGCAACTAATTGATCAGAAGACATGATTCACTAAAATAATTTTATTGTCACGCTTATCAACACAAGTACAATAATAATCCTATTAAGACAGTTTGATCACTATTTAGAGAGCGAAGGTGAGACTAGTTAGCCTGGGAATAATATTACGGACATTCAACTAATCTCTACGATAACTTATACAAGCTCGTTATTAACTCAGACGCACCCTAGCAATTTAGTTTCTAACTTCTATTTAAATAATACGCACAATACCTGAACTCTTGTCAGTCTGGAGTCCTACGGTTGAGGCCTCGAACTCTACTTGCTATCTTGATCAGCTCACATCCAAGTGATCTTCACTTCGGATATCTTCAATTCTCACTTTAATAATCTTAACTTCTCACTTCAATAACTCACGATCCTCCCTTCACTAACTCTCGATCAACACATCACTAACTCGCGAATGCAGAATTTATATAATAATCTTAATTTGCATGATTACGTTTTCTTACCTTCGGTGAAAGTTGGTTGAATTGAATATTTTCCTTAAAGAGTCCTCAAGGGGTTAGTAGAACCGCGTATAGATCCGTCACAGACCCTTTTTTGTGTTTCACTACAAAATAGGCAATTTCCCAGTCATCTTGAAACAACTATTTTTCACTTGGAAGACATATGAGGGAAAATTAAAACTCAGTTTCGCGCATAAAATGATTGCTACTCCAATTCAGTTTGTACAGTGAATGCATTATCGTTACTCGACTATTGTTTTTACTAACCTTTACATTTACAAATAGGAAAGGGGGGATAATGCAATTCGTACTCGTGCGACATCGACAGTTGACAGAATTTGATTGATAGAATTTCCTGCTAAATATTTAATACATTGTTCTTAAATAACTGAATTTCTTTGTGTAATGAGCCATGACCGGGCCACATGCGGCCCGCAAGCCCCAGGTTGAGTACCTTTGATCTACTTGGTCATTTATGGCTCTTGTTTATCTCTAGATGGTCATTTAATTCAAAACAAAACAAGGGTAATTTACTGTGCCATTCAGGCTACAACAACAGAGAGACCAAGTCATGCACTTTGTCACAGGCAACAATCAAACTGATCCGCTTCTTCGAGTTTTAATTTCTCTAAAAAGTCTCAGCATAAATAATAAATTAGAGCTTCAAAAAACTGAAAAACACTCTTTTATAGTTAATCGAACTAAGTTGTAACTTAATCTTTTAGTCGCCAAATCTGTAAATGGGATCTGAAATGAGTCGCCAGATAGGGGATGGAATCTAAAAATGGCAAACCGTTAATCCTTATTATCCTGATCAGGACAATGGAACAAAATTATTAAATTATTGTATTGTCATCGGTCCTGGACAAATGAGCAAAATTTCGAATTAACCTGATCACTTAAAGTGGGTAAAAATGGAGTTCAAATATTCCGTTACATACAAGTGAAGCTTATAAAAGAGTGTTACAAAGTAATAGAGCTGCGATTCGTTATCACAATAATGAAATCGGAAGTATCCTCCTTAGTGTATCTTCGCAGAGTAGTCATGGTCGTGAACTCGTGATCAGCGAGTCACGTGGTTCTTTTAAAGACTCGCCATGTAGAAGGTATGAGGCGCGTTAAATCGGTAGAGGCTCACAATGCTGAGTTTGACGGGGTTGAAAGTTTGGAGAGAAAGATACCCCCTCAGGTATCATCTTTGTCATTTGCCTGGGAATCACAGAATTATACATTCCATCACCAGTGGCGTAAGGTACACCCTCGCAACTCGGGAGGGGGGGGGCAAAGTTTATGGTTTTTACAATCCTTTCTAAAATCTAGTTTGGGGCCCAAAATCTGATTTTGCCAGGGAGGGCCTAATATTCTCCGTTACGTTACTGTCCGTCACTATTGGCCCTCGAGTTGCTTCGTAGTGTAATTTTACTATCAATTAATTTCCCTCCTTCAGGAAAGGAGGGTGAATATTAGGAGTGTGTGGAGGAAAGGTTTTTGTCTCGAAATTTTTGCCATCGCTCAGAATTACGAGGTTTATCATCAACACCTCTCGCATAGTTTTTCTATCGATATTAACTCTTGTTTGTCAACAATTCCACTGACTTCAAATGTATTTTTAATATTAATTTTTCTTTTTAGTATTGCTGCTCTAGTTTTCCACTAAGAAAATATTCATTAAGTTTTCTGAGTCATTTTTCGGAGTAAGTTTCCTCAATCATTAAGTTTTTAACTAATTTTCCAATTTGTTGAAAACATCCTAAACTCGAAAATGTTTTCAACTTTCTTTGTTTACTCAGTGAAATACTTCTTCAGCAGTACTTATCATTCTTAAATATTTTATCAAAGTCTCTTGAAACGAAAAATTTCTAAACAAGTTCCAGTTATTTTATCACTCGGCAGCAAAGTAAATATTCGTAACAGGAAGAAAATGCTTATTAGTTTATTTTTAATGCAAATATTTACAATGAAAAGTTAACGTATCGTGATCTGGATGACTGTTCATACTTATTTAAGTGCTATTTAGTATCAGCATTATAAAAATAATGAAACAATACCTTAGAAATTTTTAGGGGACATGGTGCGATTTACACAAAAAATTTTAATTTAATGATTTTCATGAATTTTTTTATTGGTTACAATAATTAACGTACATAAGTGAAATTTGATTTACAAGTACGTCAAACTATTTATAACAAAAGTTGGTATAGGTTTTGCGATAACATGATTGGTATTCGTACAATACTTCTTTTTATGAATGCTTATTGAAAATTCCTTAAAAAATGTGCAAATTCTAAGTTCATTATTTTTTTTAAAAAATAAGTATTGCTTTGACTAAAAAATGCATGCCAACTTTTATTCCATGTACTATTAGCAACAAGTGAAAAAAATTTCCAAGTATTAGGCGTAATAGAAAAAAGCCTCTTAGCATTTTAAATGGAAACAAACTAGTTATTTCATCTTTCCGAGATGAGTCAGGTTAAAGTTTTGATTTGCCTTTGAGATGTGATTAAAAACTGACGCGTAAAATTTATCCCTACAGTACTGTTTTTAATCTTAGAACTTTCGAATTTTGTGAGTTTGTAAAAAAGTATATAAAAAATAATTTAGGCTCAAAAAATTAGATTTGATATTCTGATCGATTTTTGTCAAATGAATCGTACTGTATCCCCTTAAAAACATTCATAAATGTATGCATTTTATACATATGTTTTAATAAAATCATAATAAAATATTTTTCTATGTGAATTGTCAATTTCAAAAAATGCTACTCACATAGAAATTAAGAGCAAGAATGATCTAAGCAAAAAATAAAATTCTTTTCAATATTTTCTCATGATATTCACTTCAATAAGATCAGAATTAAAACAGCTGGATACCATGTATTTTCGTACTGCATAATTTAATTCTTACTTTCGCTTTAAAATAAATTCAACATTTTCTTAAATGAAATCTTCGTTTTGTAAAAAAAAAAAAAAAGGTGGAGGGGGTAATTTTTTTCAGTGCTAAGAAATTTACTTATTTCTCTTTTACTGTCTCTCAAGAAATAATTTTAGATATATGAAATAAACAATAGCAAACCAAAAATAATAAAACATTTTTGAAATTTTATTTTTTTTTTAAATTTTTAATTTCTACAAAACGCCGTAAGGAATAATACAATTTATTTAAAATAAAGGGTTTCTTCAATTTAGTTTGTGTTATTTCAAACAGAAAAAAAAATCTCTTTTATTGATTAACTGATTTCTTTTCGTGTACTTTTTCACTCAATAGCATTTTTCTATACACATCCCTAAAATTCATTAGCAGTGTAAATTAGAATTAATTGCGTTACGATATCATCGTTTTTTTTTCTATCTCTATTTACATAATCCTAAAGTTCCAAACGAATCCCCTTTATATTCTTTCTTTTTATTCCGATTCCGGAAATTCTGGAATAAAAATTTCCACATCCATTCCGTTCTGAAAAGTGAAAAAATATTAAATAAGTTAGTACATTTGCGTTTTCGATTCCTCTCTCAGCTTTCCCAAAAAAAGAAAAACTTAAAATTTCATTTCCGAACTCGAATTCGCTCTCTGTAAATAACTTGACTATTGGCAAACATTCAACAAACTGTTACTACTGCTTTTTTTCTTTCTCTCTCTCTTCGTCTTTTGGCTGCTAGATAAGAAATAAAATACAAAAATAATAATAATAAAAAGCTCCCATCTGGAATAAAAACGAAATGAAACAAGTTGTACAAGCAGCTGGAGTGGTATTGAAAATGCACTAAGTATAAAGTATGTGGTGTTTAGAAGATAACATTGTAAATGTCAGGAGCTACGTCGGAAAATAAATAAATAATTCCTAGAAAAGATATGACTTAAAATAAATTAAAGGATTTGATTTAAATTCGGATGTGTCAGCGAGTTTTTTATGACCTGCTAGTACAGACTGGGTGTTCTGCTACCAACGGTCTTAATAAATGGCTTATAAATTCAGTAATGTCATTTTGGACTTCTTGCACGTGTTTGTTGTCACTAATTAATTTCTGATTCATTTATATTATTACTTTAAATACTATTTCATTTGCTAGTCTATTTTAAATTTACTCTGAATATCTCATCGTATTTTTTTTTATTTGTAATTATATGTTTTATATTGTGATTTGCTCAAACTGAACAGGAAAGGTGATATACAATTTTGTTTGATAATTTTTATTTCCATTTAGCCTCTTAATGAGTTAACCCTTGGTCTTTTCTTTCCAATAAAATACTTTGTGGTTTTTATTTAGTTTACAGGTTTCCTTAGTTGTATTTATAATATGTTTCAAAGTATTTTTTTTAATAATTTTTCCATAAGTGAGATGCTATTTTCATTTTGACGGTATTTAAAGGAATCTTTACGTGGAACTACTGCAGATTTAGTTATTTTTAAGAAAAAAAATAACTATATTAATTTAGATATTGGGTTTTCCTGGTTGTGGTATGTAGATTCATGCTCTTTCATGGCATTTGGTTTTGAAAACTATCTTATAGTATTTTAAGCATTAGTTATTTAAAATATTATATGTTATAACTCAGAGTATTTTTAGATATTTATTCCCACGCTAATTTCTCTTCTTTTCAGTCCAGTTGTATTTAGCAAATATAGGAAAAGGTTGGCTGTGGTCTTAAAACTATATTGAACCCTACAAACAATATTAGTTAGAGCCTAATACTAAAAGATAGTTATTATAATAAAGTTCCATTGAACTTTGACAGATACTGTCTTGCTGTACTATTTATAATTTAGCTTTAAGTTAGGTTTATGGCAATTTAGTATATGATTAACCTAAAATAATATATACAAATGTTTATAAACCTAACTAGCCAAAACAGAAATATTAGCCACAGTAGTACAATAGCAACCGCTTGGTCTTATGAACCAAGATTACGAGTTTAAACAATGTTCTATGACCAGTCAACCGTCACCTGTAATTTGCTTATACACTGGGTCAAAGGGAAAGAAAGAAATATTATAGATATGTAATATAAAAACCATAAAATTATACTAATACTAATTAATAATATACAACGATAAAATTTAATATTCTACTTACTAGAAATGAGTTAAAGTCGTTGTGTTAAAAACTAGAAGATGAAAAAATTTACCTCATGAACAGATTAAGTTAATATTTCTCACCAATACGAAGGAAGTATTAGCAGTACCGTATAAAAGTAAAATGAGTAAATTAAGATAAAAATAAAAACATATATAAAAGTAAGTCCATAAACATTCATTTAAAAACCTTAAATATTGATATAAAATTTATTGGAAATAAAAAGACCTATGAACACAGACACAGTAGTACTAATATAAAATAAAAAATTAATTTTATAAAACACGTGGCGCCATCTTTTGAATATTTGTATAGTTAATTTTAAAAACCCACTAAATACAAATATTATTGCATTTTGTTATTTCACGGAAAACCACTAGAAATATAATTGCAAAGAAAATTAGTAGGGTAACCATGTTCAATACAATGACTAATAAAGTTGTTGAAATTTAAAAAGGTATTAGATTTATACAAATAAAAAATTACGATAAATATAGTTAAATAAAATATTTCTATGTAAGGAAATTGATATATTAGAATTCCAATAAGGCACTTTAAAAATGTTAAAATCAAAAGCATCTCTGTTATAGTAAATATTACTCTGTAGTTTATAATCCTTAATATACAATGATACATCTAAATAATTAATTTTAAATGGATTATTAACTTTTAACTAGGTTTAAGTAATCAAGGTTATCGTTAATATTGAGGTTAAAATTATTATTTTTGCCAAAACAATTAAATCATCTATATATCTAAAAATGTCATACTCATTATTAATAATATATTTATATTCATAAAACTTAAATATAAATTAGCCAAATTATTGCTAGCAGGGCAAACCTGAGTGTGTGAGTGATGTTCTATGACACACGGACAGACAACTATATCAGTTATCTTAATTTCTTAAGACATCTCCTACACTTTGGTAAATTCATTGCTACTGCAAAAAAGCATGTAGTGAAAAAGAAATAGCAAAATAAATTAAAAATAAGTTATTCATAATCATACTGTAAAAAAATATCAGTTCTTTATTCATAACAATTACTTTCAATGGATTTCATTATTCTAAGCTAAGTCAGTGCTTGCCATACCATCTATTTTAATTAATATTCAATAACTAGCAATATATTTTAAACTATTTTTCAGCTAGTTGTCAGTATTTTAATAGAAAACATCTTAAAATATATTCACGAGAAAAACTTCCCTTACAAATATTTTTCAACACGCTTGAGACAAATAACTTCTTGTTTCATCTTATTATTACAGAAAAAGAAAAGATTGTTTTATGAAGAAATCTTTCACTAAAAAAATAACATTAACACTAATAAAAAAGTTAATTTAAATTAATTGCAAAATTAAATTGCAGTTCCATGGGAAAGGTATAACAAAATAATGACGAAAGAGAAACACTTAAAGAGGAAACTAATAATTCTTTAAGAATAAAAATGAAAAAAATAAATAATTATTAATAGCAAATAATTTTTTGGTTTCTAATTTTTTTATGTAGCAGCTTTCAAACAATAGATCCTTAGAAATTAATTAAAATGCTTTGTTAACCAAAAAGTACCAAAAAATATAATTTAAAATTTTAATTTTCTCGCTCTCGTTCTTAACTTTGTAGAGATAATAATAAATCAATGTGAAAAATGTCAGTTAAAGAGATAGGATAAATGAAAGAAAAAGCATTAAGAATTTATTTAAATTTTCAGAATATAAGCTTAATCAGTGGAATTTTGACCTTAAAAAATTATTTTTAAATAAAAAGGAGTATTCCAAATACAAAAATGATCAAAGGTGATAAAAATTGGACAAGATAAAAAATATATGTGTTTAATGTGCGATTATTTCAATAAGTTTCTAAAAGAAATATGCAATAAAATTGAGAAATTTTTTTTTAAGT
This sequence comes from Trichonephila clavata, assembly GCA_019973975.1. Lineage (NCBI taxonomy): Eukaryota > Metazoa > Arthropoda > Arachnida > Araneae > Nephilidae > Trichonephila > Trichonephila clavata. The sequence goes on along the minus strand of BMAO01030694.1, from coordinate 133,692 downwards.
TAAATTCAAAATAAACAGGTAAAAAAAAAACATTATTGAAAATCGCATTTTGTTTCTCTTCGAAAAACTAAGTCATACAGGGGGAATATAATAAAATAAAAAAATACAAAAAAGTTTTTCAGTCGTGAGTAGCTCAGTTTATATTCATGTTCACTAACATAAGTATAAAAATACGACGACTTTTGAAATTTTATCTAGCCTATTTTTCAAATTCTCTTTCCAAGTTAAAGACTTTTGTATTTATTCTAAGAATTATCTGTAAAAGAAATATGTCTTGTAACTTCTGTAAACAATTATTTCGGAGTGCAAAAAAAAGTTAAAATTAATCCTTATTAGTCAAAACATCCCGTGATGAAATTTTGCACACTAATTGCAGGGAAAAAGAATTATTAAAGAAATTTTAGATTGTAACAGTTATATATTCTTCTTAGAAGTAATTCTTGGAGACTTTTCTTCCTTTTGATGAAATATGAAACTGGTATTTTTTAAATAATTAATATAATATTTCTCTTCTACTTTGAATTTAAGTACTGATTAAATATGCAATTTTTGAAGATATTCTCATTTGTATTTCATTATAGCTCTTTTTCTTTACATCTATGAAATATATATAAATTTTACCTTGACCCTTAACCGATTTGCCCGTACACCGTACCGGGCACAGATATTTTCTTATTTCTATCTTTGAAAAACACATATTTTTAATTCTTATAGTATGATTATTAGTGCTAATGTTTTTAAGAGATGCAGTTTGTCTCTGATACTCTTTCTGGTGAAGTTAGGGATTTTTCATTGAGGGCGGTAATTTAGATTCTTGAAAATATTCTATGAAAACAGAGATTGTTTGGCAAGGCAATGTGCAATTTGTTGCTTAAGAAGAAATGAAAATAGAAAGATAATCCAAAAAAAAGCCGATATTATCTCTGTTCCCATTGCAATGTGAGACTTAGTATTGCATTATGCTTTAAATTGTGGATGCATATATATACACACTCATACACAAAAACGTCAACCGTTTGAAAAAGAAATACAAACATGAAATTTTTTTGTAAGTATGAGAGAAAATCTTTTAAGATATGTGAAACGTTTTCCATAGCATGCAGAGTGTACTTATAAAAAGCAAACATTTAGAACTTTTTGTGTTTATCAATTTAAAAATAAAAAAAAAAATAGTGTGAGAGTTTTAAAACTGAAAATTAAAATAAAAAATTCTTTCATTTTCGCATTCTGATAAGTATTACGCTTAATATGCAATAAAAAATTGGGGGTTTTCTGAAGATTTCGGTAAGAAAATTGACCGCTTAAGGGATTAAGAGTAAAACATAGAATAAAAAACAAATTGTAAAATATGGTCAATCGAGCATCGAATTGTTTCAAGCTAGTGTAACAGATTGTTGATCCGTAGGCTTAATCAAAGGTTGTGCTTTATGGATGGAATCCATACTTTAATATTAATCGAGGATAGAAGTAGTACCATCCCTATCGCTCCTAGGTTATATTTATTTGAGGGAGGGGGCACATAAATGAATAAACCACTAAGCAAACTACGTACGTGCTTAGGTCATCAAGGGAAGGGGCACCATACAAAGTTCTTATAATCAAGTTATCCGTAGTCCATATGGAACACACGCTGCCATATTGAAAATGGTACAGCTGAATAATATTGTATAATGAAGCCCAAAATTAAATAAAAGAATTAGATACAGATAATACAGATACATACAATATTAACAAAAGCACTCAAAGAGTGCGGATCTCTGCCAAAAGTCATCAAATCGAAGGGAAAAATCCCCTGCCCAATAAATGAAAGCAGGAGAAACATTGTATACAGTTTATGGACTTCATATACTTTTCTGTGGAACGAAAATGAGAAAAAATAATAAATGGCCTTTTCAGTCAACAAAAAAAAAAAAAACAAAAAAAAAATAACAGAGAAAAAATGAAGATACCTTATTGTTCTAAAGGTTCCATGAGTCGAAAAAGTTTGAAGACCACTGGCCTACAACGGTATGCTGGTATCATGCGCACACAAAACAAAACCTTCAAATACTTTTCAATTCAAACGAGACTTGCTTAGATAAAAATTTTAATAATAAATTTGAATTGTTTTTTTACTAAGGATATTTGTGAATTCTGCTTCACTTCTTTATTATAACTCAGCACAAAAAATTTACTTTTTAATATTTAAATATTTGCACCATATGAAGAAGCTCCTTTTTTTATAGCCCTTTAAAATATAAAAATTTGAAAAAGTATTCACGATGTCAGCCACCCCTGCATTCATGCATAAAATATTGTATATTTATAACACAGAAATGACGTTTCAAAACTGGTAAATTCTAGACTAAATATTTATTTATACATCAAAAATTCAAATTTCCTCTTCTTCTAAAAACGCTATAAGTACTTTCACAACCCTAGGAGCAATATTTCCTGTACTAAAGCTGCTATATTATATTTTTCTTTTCTTTTTATATGATTCACTCAACGGACTTAGCTGTAAGAGTTAATCTGACAAAGTTTTCCTTTTAAGCTCCCCTGCAAGGGCGAGGAAATAGTTAGCGTAATAGTAATAGGATTTATCCTTCCATCCTTGACCTAATGTAAGTTAATTTGGCAGATAAAAAGAAAGTAATGTCGAATAAGGCTAACTGTCACCTCGTATGATGGAAAAACATTACACGAACGCCGCAGTGGTTTGCGAATTATAATGTTATCCAATATTCTAGCATTACTCGAAAAGAATAAGATAGCAAGGGTAAAAATTAATTTTCCGTGAAAATATGTGCGTATAATCCGTTTGCTTTAATAAGATAGAAGCAATGCATTTTTTTATTTATATTTTTGTCCTATTTTATTTATTACTATCTAGTATACCCGTTCTTCGCACGAGTGAATTGAAAAATTAAACAATACAGATTGAAGAATAAAGAAGTTTTTAATGAATTAATTTTACGTGAATTCTAAATTAAACACACACAAAAAAAAGCTTTTTGCATATCTCAGGTGAAAAAAAACCATATTTGTTAAATTTTAAGTCTGAAGGTCTAATAGCTGATAAAAGGGAATTTTTTTTTAAATTTATAACACCCCTTAACTTTCTTGTGGGTCGATTTTTGAAAACACCTTCATAAATCGATCTCTGGTTCAAAAGGAACATATTGTTACAAATTTTGTGCAACAAATGGTTAAAATAGGGTAAACAATTTATATCTAGATGCTACGCGTTGCCGTGGCTTTGTTTTAATAGCTTTGTTTTAATTAGCTCAATATTATTCTAAGCTATTTAATGCAGTCAAATTAATCTTCGTTTTTTATTTTGGAGGGTTGAAGTAAAGTATAAAACAACAAATTATTTTAATTTTGCATTTCATTCATCTCCTATTTGAGTGTAGTATAACGCATGAATTACTAACGAAGTCGTTAAGTAACAACATATGAAGATTTAATTTTATAAATGTGGTGAATAACGTTGATTCTTTGCAATTTTTAAAATTATTTTTATCACTTTAAAATTATAACAACAAATAATTTTATACAACTAATCGCTAATCGGTGCACAATATTTTTCGGTAACCCGTATTTTGTTAACTCAAATAGATTCAATGGTTTCCGCACACGTGAGCATGTAACATCTAGTTGCTCTTTCGAGAAACATGGATTTTCTAAGTCCAAGTATCAAATGAATATTGTTCGGTTTCAGATTCATTTATGGTCATCGCTTAAGCCAAACGAATCGGAATTGAAGCCTTTTGAATGGTATTAAGAGATTCTGACAGTATCAGTGGAATACGTGGCAACAAATTCCGTAGTAACAGAACCGAATTTTCGTTCAAACCTTACAGTCAAAATGTTTGCTTCAAGAAGTTGCTTTTTGTTCGTTTTGACATATTTTATGAAATTCCAATTTCTTTGACAATACTTTACAGATAATGCTGCTAAATATAGAATTGAAAGCAGTTTGTAACACTCTAGACCAGGGGTGGTCAGACTTTTCCAGGGTACGGGCTACTTCTAATTTTTTCAAGGTGTTGCGGTTCACCCAGTGGCGTAGGTGTAGTGAGCTAAGAGAAAGCATGCAATACAGTTGGACCTCCATTTTACGAACCTCTGTTTTATGAATTTCTCTACTTCGCGAACTTTTTCGTGGAACCAAGAACATTTTACGATTTTCTTCGTAAAATAGCCTCCAAATAGCGAAGTGCATTTTCTATTCAACGAAATTTTCTCTTATCATTCGATTTTTTTTCCACCGTATTTTTTAAAATACCATATTTGCTCGAATCTAAGCCGCACTTTTTTCCCAATGTTAACGCTACTGAAAATCGGGCGTGGCTTAGAATCGAAGGAGGAAAAATGTGTTGCATGGGTATTTGGAGCAGCAGATATGTATACAGCTTCATGCATGTATTTAAAAGTTTTAATACTGATAAGTAACTAATTATTCACTTCTTATTAGTTTTCCTTTTAAATTTGTTTTAATTTCGTGAAATTGGATATTGATAAATTGCATTTTAGACTATTTTTCAATTTTCACAAAATCTTGTTGAGAATTTAAGGGTGCGGCTTAGAATTGATGGCGGCTTAAATTCGAATGAATACACTATTCCCAGACCTTCGTATGATGGAATGATTATTGGGTCTTAGTGAAGGCGGTCACCCCAAAATGTCTTGGCGGTCCACTGATCGATCGCGATCGACTTAATGCCCACCCCGGCTCTAGACCTTCTCTCGTACCCGGCTAGAGGTGTGGGAGGAAGTGAAGGACGACTCGATATAATACTTTAGCTATTTATTCAGCACACTAATTATCAACAGACACAATTCAATTAATCAAATAAGATGAGATTTTCCAGAACGAGATGAGAGAATTTTGCTACGAGAGGTGCGAAATTCTGAGAAGAATTCTATTAAATTTATCTACCTTTTATGGATCAATCCACTACTCTAATATTTGATTCATAATGTAGCAATGTGACCAATCATCACTTAAATATTTTTAACAACTCAAATTCCGAAATGCGCTATCAATATAACTAGTACCTGATCGGTAGATATCTTTCCTTACCGTCAGCTTCAATATTTCAATCTTCAGGCAACTCCGTCTATTCAATATTCTCCTCTATCTTACCCACTAGCTAGAACACTTATACTATATATAACTGACCTAATCTGCATATCACGGTTTCTTCTTCCAAAAGAGTTGGCTGTGATTGATAGTCCGGATATTTCCCAAGAGAGTTAGTAGAATCACGCGTATAGTTCCGTCACAAGTTTTGTATGAATAAATTTTCTTTAGGGCTAATTGAACAATGTAAGCTTTTATGACATTTGAATTTGTATGATTTGTATAAATCAAGAATAGGCTTTAAGTCGATCACGGTCGATCGGTGGACCGCCAAGACATTTAGGAGCTACCGCCTGAAGGTTAGTAGTTTGTAATTATATACCTAAATATTCAATATTGACTGACAGTATACAGACTAAGTCTTCTACTGATTATAACTATGAGCAATAACTTTAGATGAAAATGTTTTATTTTTCATTGTATTTTGAATTGTTTCGTAACAAATGCATCATTTATTATTAGATTATTTAATATTATTAGATTTGTGGCTATTATTATTATGTTTGCATCTTGCGTTTCACTTTAAACACGATCTTTTTTTTTATTGTAGCTATGTAGGTAAGACATATTCCGTATTTATTTTATTAAGTTATAATAAATATTGTAGACTATTTTTTAGCTCACCACACCTACACCATTGAGTGGACCGCAATACGTTGAAAAAATTAGAAGTAGCCTGTACTCTGGAAACGTTTGACCGACCCTGGTACAGATGTGCACTTATATATATACGTATATACAATTTTCCAATATTTTTTAAATTTTTATAAACAGAGATTCAGATGCTCCATTTCAAAAGTTTGTCCCCTTTTAGACTAGTTCATATGTAGACAGTGGAGTACACAAATGGGGGGGGGACTCATCCCCTCCCTCCGCCCCCTCTCCCATAGACTCCATCAGATTTTTAATTTATACCCTAGAAATAACGCCTCTGGACTTCCTCACCTAAGTGTTTTTTAGAACGAGGGTCGCTTTTTCCCCTCTTATAAGAGAAATCTATGTAAGCTACTGCACTTGAGAAGCTTTTTTTATATGCTATCTTTAGTTATCTGTTGCCAATGACCTTCCTTTATGCTTACTGAAACGTGAAGCTGATATATTCTACCTATCCCACGAAACCTGATCAAGTTCATAAGGTGACAATGCTTGTCAAGCGGAAATATCTAAACACATTTAGATGCATTATCGCGAATATATATCTTAAAAGTGGGGAGTAATGCTAAACAAAAACCGCTTAACACGAAAAGATTTTCCTTCTGGGAGAGTAAGTATATCGAAACTGAGCCGATGCTTAATGAAATGTTTGAGAAAATTTCTGTATTATTGAATTATTTTTCTGTGTCATCGGAAGAATTCGTTGCAGTAGGTCAATGATCTTCAAACTTTTTCAACTCACGGAACCCCTACAACTTGAAGTTGCTTTCGTGGAACTTATAGAACTAGAAAAGTGTTTTCTTCGAACCCCATTCCATTTATATACTTTAAATAATGTTTCTCAAAATAATATTTAAAGTAGATCAACATGTGTTATAGGCATTTTATGTAAAGGCAATTAAAAAAAGGATCGCATTTATTATTAAAAAATTGTAATCTAATTTTTTTAATATAATTTACTATTTAATAATATTAATTTGTGATTCAAGTGTCACCTACCCATGAATTATATTTAGTAATAGGGATACAGTAAAACATCGTTTATCCGAATCAATTGGGACCGGACACCGTTCGGATATGCCATTGTTCGGATAACCGAAAACCGAATGCGATTCATGCAGTTTTTGATACTGGGTACTATACAAATATTGAAACCATCACATGCGGGAAACGTGCTTAAAGAAAAATCAAAATAGGTGCAAAATGTCGCAATTTTACCTTGATTGTGGGAAATAATCACTTATTTTTCGCTGTACCATTGTACACCTTCGTTTGTTCACTGCAAGGTCTCTGATTCTCTTGAGCAGCAGTAGTTGAGTAGGACAGCACTCTGATTGTTGTTCGTACCACTTCATAGCCGTCTCTAACGCAGGAAACGCGTCAGAATTTCATGGTCCCTTGCTACTCGTCTTCATCCGCTTCATCGTCAACAGGGTCGGATTCTTCTTTCACGGAAGTCACAATCTCGTCATCATTTAGCATTTGAAATCCACAGTCTTCTGCATCTCATGCCATCGAGGTTTCTACATCAACAAAAGAACACGTATACATCCCTCACTTGGAAACAAACTTACCTAATATGCCGCACAGATGTTTACCAAATCACACACAGCTGAAATTCCCCAAATATCCTTCACCTTGGGTTGTTGTTTTTTTGGCCTCGAAAGGAAACAAATGTTGAACATTGCACTGTTCGAAAACGGATCCAGACTTTGGTTCGGATATTTGACGCTCCGGATAATAAACGTTCGGATAAATGACGTTCTACTGGATATGCTAGTATTTTTCACACAAACTGTCTAAGTCTATTGAGATTAAACGCGATCGCATTACATATTCTGAGTTTAATTTGTTTTAATACCTTGTTTTTGTAGCCCCTTACGTTAAGAAATATATTTCACTTAAACACAATGTTATGAACGGTATTAAAATGTTTATAGCTTGTGAGAAATCCTGTATATATTTGGCATGAATTTGCAACCTAAAATTTAGAAGCTGTTCATGCTTCAATTTATATTTTAACATCAACTCTGTTGATATGTTGTTCCATTTCCTTCATTATAGGTGTTGTTTTCCATAAATGTAAAAAGGGACATTTGAAAACTATTTAGTTTTGCAAGACCATGCTGACTAATAAGTATAAAATTATCTCGTGGAACTCGAAATAGAAAACAATAGAGTATTCACAATCTAGTAGGAAGTATATATATAAGGATAAAACATTTGAATATTTTTTTAATAATATAATAAACGTTTAAAAAGTGTTGCAAAATAAAGATATTATAAAGAGATAAAATTTTCAGTTTTAATGAAAAGGGGGGGATGAGCTTTAGATACCTGTAACTACACAAACTTCCTAGAGTACGTGAATCCATTTTGCATATACATTTATTTCTTCTCGTTTTTGTTGTTGTGGCTCGTGGAACCCCTGAGTATGCCTTGTGGAAACCCAAAGTTCCGTGGAACACAGTTTGAAGACCACTGCAGTAGATGATTATAATCTGAGTACAGCCCCAATTATGGCAGACAAAGACACTTTGGAGTTAGTTCAAAGCTTAAAAATATCATTGATGCAGATTCAGACGACGAAATTGAAACGAATAATGCAGCTCCTGTTCAAACATCATTCGAAATGAGAAATATTATGAAAATAATGCTATTTTACTTAGACGCACAATTCCAATGTTGAAATGGATAACAAAATAGACAACATCGAACAATTAGTTGACTATTTGATGCTATTATTTTCTAAAAACTCAATAAATGCTTTGTTTCTCAAAAAATTCGAAAATTTTGTATTAAATTTCATTAAGTTTTTGTTTTATTAATATTATCAAATATATATCTATGAAAAAAAAATGTACTCTGATAAACTTAATTATGTTGAATATTTTTTTGCGATATTTTTTAACACGAAAAAATATTTTAATCCCTTCAATTTAGTGTTTTAAACGATATGTATTTTTCATTAGGTGGACGAAATTTGTTTTCATAATTTTAAAACTTACCTACGGTGAGAAGATATTCCATGGCATATGGATGAAAGGAAAAATAAAATCCAAAAATTGATTTTTATGTTAAGCGCTACCACAAGAGAAATGAAGTTTAGGCATTTGAGTTTTTTTTATGTAAAAAGTCAAAGCAATTTTTGTCAAAATGAAGCAGTATTTTAGTACTTTCTAACATTCATCGCTATCAGAGGCCTTTTTTTCATGAATTTGCAACCTAAAATTCAGAAGCTGTCCTTGCTTAAATTTAGATTTTAATATCGAATCTTTGATAAGTTGTTTCCTCTCCTTCATTATATGTGTTTTTTCCACTATTGCAAAATGGTGGAATTTCTTTTTTTTTTCATTAGAGAATTATTTAGCTATGCAAGACACTTTATTAGTTAACGAGTATAAAATTATATATATATAGTATCATAAAATGAAGAAAAAACATAGTATAATAAGTTGATAATACTAAATTATACCACTAACAAAGCTAGAAGATACAAACCAGAAATATATATATATATATATATATATGTTTCTTTTCGAATCTTTTTGTTGAACTTTTGGATCCCCAGGGCTCCGTGGTTTGAAGACCACTGATTTAAAAACTTCATAGTATCATATTTTTAAAAAATATAAGAACCTTCTTTCGAAATTACAGTGGACGAAAAAGCGGAAGACAGAAAACAGCTTGGATCTTACTGCAGGAGTAGACGGTGAGGAGGGGAGAGAAAGTGAGCTGGGTTATGAATGCTGCTATGTACTATTCACAACTCAGTGCTACTTATCAGTAATCTTCACTTTTAGTTATTTATATTGTAAGAAAATAATTTTAATCATCTAACTGAAAAATTAAGTATTTTTTTCCAATTTTTCAAAAATTTAACCCCTTTTTGCAACAAAACTTTTTTTTAGTGGGGCTTCGCATTGGTATTTTAAACTTTTGCAGACCTAGTATATTCCCCAGGAGCTGGTATCACTTTTTAGTGCTGCACCATATAGGCGATACCAATCACAGCAAGCAATTTTGATGCCCAGTTTCCTCCACAGAGGGAGGCACCTGAGCTCCTGACGATGCGGACCTGAACTAGTATTTAATTTTGCCGAGAGCATCCAAGCCAAACAGACGCTCTAGGGATCTTTTACATGCCGCATAATCATACGACATGGCCGCTGTCAACTTTCTGCATCATGAAAATCCACCGACTTGGGTCGGGGGTGAACCTGCAACCTTGGGTGCAGAAGACCAGCGACAAACTACCCACGCCACCTAGCACAAAACTAAATTTTGAATTTTTTTTTTTTTTTTTTTTTTTTTATCTCCATATCATGAAGCATTTTTTCCAAAGCGATTCAGGAAGGTTCCGATTAATTATAATTTTTTTCTCCACATAACCACGATCCACGCAAATATTTATACACATTGATTAAGATAGATAAATATTATTTTTATCTTTCTTAGGACTAAGTTTGCAATATTTTGATTTCATTTAATTTATATTAAATATAGGATGTTCTCTTAATGAAATTTTGTCAAATATTTGTCATAAATCTCAATTGCATAGTGGGAGTTCCTTTATTCACAGGAAGGTCTTAAAGCATGGGCCAACTGGACCCGGGCCCAAGGACTCAGACACAATAGTGGCCTCGTCTCGTTCTCGACTCAGCCTTAATACGATCACGATTCGAATAATATCAACGGCCAAATGTTTTATCCAGTTGTATTCTCCGAAAAACCGTGAATTTCGGACGATATGTCAACTAGCTATATGTGATGACCGTCGTCCATTTATAGGCCTAGGCCTACCACCATACACCATCATTACTCCTTTAGTTAAAAGATGGCAGTCGGTCGAGCCGGTTTGTAAGTCATACACGTTTATTTGTTTGGCGTTATTGTTTGTAGAAGTATTTGGCGACTTATGTTGTGTACTATTTACTTTTAAGAGTCATATGTGGGGCCTATATTTGTGTAGTGGCTCAGGGCCTACTTTTGCATAGGGTCTCGGGGCCTCAAGAAGTCTTAAGATTTATCCATGGTATAAATCATTGTAAGTTAAAGATATCTTTGAAACTTCATAAAAAGATGTCGATGTTTCTGAAAACTCCGTAATTATAAATGCAATAAGCCTCGTTTCATATGTAGAAAACATTATAACTAGAAATTATTATAAAAGAAAAATTATATATAACATGTAAAAAATTAAATTGGCCAATTCTGGCTCTTTTTCGAAAACTTTTAGGGGCCCCTTTTTGTAAAAATGGTCTCAGTAGATATGAGTTGATACTTGCTAACGCAAGCGCTAAAATATTAATTTTTTTTTTTTTTTTTTGTCGAAAACCAAGAAATCATCTTATACCAAGATTTTTATTTTATGAAAAGAAAAATCCGTCAATTTTTATCAACTTGAATTATTTGTCAATTACACTGTGTACCGGAAAATCCGGCGTATAACGCGCACTTTTAACACAAAAAATAAGATCGAAATTCACGGGGGCGTTTTATATGCGCCGGGTATAAAAATCATAGCTCCAAAAATAAAAAAAGAGATGCGCATAAAAAAAAAATTAGACTTCTACAAAGATTGGAATACTCTCTCTCTCTCTCTCTCTCTCTCTCTGTTAGCTTAAAAAAAATGTCAGCATTATGAATTTAAAGGGTTATTTTTCAAGAAATATACTATTTTTTCAAAATTCTTGGATAATACCTCGAACAGGCTTTAAAACATAATAGCATTGCTAAGGTACATTGCAGGTACTTTCGTAAAAAAGGGAGTGCGTGTTATCCAAAGAATATGCCTCAAAATTAAAAATTGCAGCTTAAAACTATAGGTGCGCGTTGTACGCCGGATTTTACGGTATATGTTTCATTTCTTTCCTCCCTAGAGAGTAAGATAATTTCAAAATAAAATATATCTAACGGGATTTACCTTATTTTGGCCTTATAACAGAATCAAACTCAGCGTTCAAATTAAAATTTAATTTTATCTCTCTCTCTCTCTCTCTAATTTTATATCTATAAATATATGCCGTTGTAATATTTATTTCAATTTTTGGTGACTAATTCCATAAGAAACAGCAGACTCTTCACGAAACTACTCTCCTGCCGTCATTCTGAATAAAAGATTTTAAATTCCAATTTGTGTGTGTGTGTGCCCTAACCCTCAATATTGGATAAGGATATCTTAAGGCATGGGCCCAGAGCCTCAGCCACGATGGGGGCCTCGTCACTTTCTCGATTCATCCTTAAAAAGATCATTATTCGAATAATTTCAACGAACAAATGTTTTCTCTGATTGTATTCTCCGAAAACCTGGTGTTATTTGTGTTCTACTTGGGATCTTATTTGTTTTTCCATGTACATATAATGATTTGAGGGAATTTCTGAAACCCACAATGGCACAGATTCATGTTACTTTTGTAATACAAGAATTCTGGGAGATTTTCAGTTGTAAGAATAACTAAAAGTAATTTAGTGTGCGTTACAAACCATGCATCAGTTTACAATTCAAAAGCAAATTATATCTTTGATTAAAATTTTTAAGTTTGGTTCATCAGACTCCAGTTGATTTTATTGCAATAAAATGATCAAAAAATGTATTTTAATTGAAAAACCAAACGCGATGTTTTTTTCCTCTCTTTTCATGAACCGAAATGCAAATAATATTTGCAAAATGAATAATTCATAATCTTTTACAACTTCAGTATTCAACGTTCCATTTTGTGCCAAACATTTAAAAAAAAAAGATGATAATATTAGAAAATGCCGATAGAAAAAATTTTAAATTTGAATCATTAATAAATAAGAAATTCCACATTTAACATCAGTAATTTTTTTTACAAGGATTAGTTTTCTTGTAGTATGGTTGCGCCATCTATTGGAGTACGGGTCAACTAAATGAATTTGAAATGGGATTCTTTATTTTTTCATTTATTCATTTTCTAGAACGATAAATAAATATTGTAATTTAAATAAAACGATAAAAGAACCCTGATAAATAAAAAAATGAAAAAATATTACGAATGGAAATCTATCAAGGCTCAATATAATTAATTATATTTATTTAAGTTTATAATTATTGACAGAATCAAACTACATTCACAAAGTAATTCACTTTCTCGTATTCAGTCTTGTACGGGATAAAATAGAATACGAAAAATAAATAGTAAATTACATTATTTCTACCACATCAAAAAAAAATTTTATTTCAATGCATTTTAATAAAGGAAATCACTTTGGAATGTGGGGAGGTTCAATTCCAAAATATGTATTAAATTATCGAAAAAAATTCGCTAATTTTGTATTTTGTATTATTTATTTCCCTTGAGAAGAAATGAAGCAAATGTAAATAATTTTATCCAAACTATATCTGAAATTAAAAAATAAAAGTATTACAGGAAAAACTCCTTATTGCTGATTTTCTTGCAATAGAGCTGAGAAATAATATTAATCTTACTGTATTATCTGTCATGTTTCAACATAAAAATTTTCAGCTTTTAAGTCTTTATATTAATATTAAAAAAAGAAATTTATATGTTAGGTGTATGTTGATTTTTGTAACTGACTATGTATGTACGTATATATATACTTGACATCTTTACACATTTTTTATGATTTGTGCAGCATTTGGGTATGATTTGCACCATCTTACTCCCAGACATATTTTAGATTATTTTCATTTCTTTAACTGAATTTTCTAAAATTCCATTTGCAAATCAATAAAACTAACTCTTCTAACTGAAAAAGTTTAAGAACAAATTTAACATTATTATATATTTAATTTTATAACTCAAATGCCTTTAGCAATATCACGACGTATGCTAAAACTTTTACGTAAAAAATTTTATATTTTTTTTATTTAATACAAATTAACTAATTACAAATTATTTATATAAATATTTATTTTATTTTTAAGACAATTTTTATAGAACAAGCCTTGAGGAATATTTTGGTATATCTTTGCTTCCTTTTTTTTCCATCTTTTTTTAAAAAAAGATCTTGCCCAATAAAATCAACATATCTTTTTATTTCTCGTCTTGAACTGGAGAGTGATATTTTAACTGAAGATTTTTAATACCTTAACTCTTGTTTCAACTAACAAGAAGTTTTATAAAAATGGTATTTATTCACAGGTGTCTTGATGAAAAAGGGTTGCTCAAGGCGAGAGTGTGTATTTGATACATAAAATTATTTATTTAAAAATGTACAAAGCTGTTTTTTTCTCAATTCAAAAAAGACAAATTTCTTGCCTCATAGATTAGACACACACACACACATATATATATAATCATAAAATGAAAAAATGCACAGTATAATAAAATGACAATACTAAATTATACCACTAACAAAACTAGAAGATTCAAACCAGATTTCAAGAAACATAACTGTAAAAAATGGTGGAAAAGTTTATTATACAAGAATTAAATAAGCGTATGTATAGCAGGAAACAGAGTTAGAACTTTAAAATGTAAGAAATCAAAAGAGTTAATGGACTAAAATGGAGACCTATTATGATTTCTAAAACTGTTACTGAATTAGGACCAGCAAAATTAGGGTTAAGTATACTTTATGGATCCAACCTTCCCCGTACAGCAGAAATTTTTGACATAATAGTAAAACAGAGCCATATTGAAAAGTTAGGCCTAAAACTAACCACGTGTAATTTTCACCAGATAGAAAAATAAAACAAAATTAAAATTAAATATGAAAGGAACTGATTTTTATTAAGAGATGATAGGACCTGAGGATTGTATAAAAATTAATTTTTGTAATTTTTTCTAAATGGGTTTTTTGGTTCGGAAAACACGTAAAAACATCCCTTACCTGTTTTAAAACATTTTTCAAATTGGAAGTGCATATCTAAACCGAACGGTTCGGGAATTAGCTATTGGGTCACATTAAGACTGGACACCCTGTATATATATATATATATATATATATACAGGGTGTCCAGTCTTAATGTGACCCAATGATATTAAAAATCAGATTAAAAAATTACAAAATAAATTTATTATAGTTTATATTGATAAAGTGCCTGGAAATTTTGCCTTCATTTGTAAATACTATTATAGTTTAATGCTCAACAAACATTTTGAAAATAATACAGCTTTTATTAGATCATCAATTTCTAATAGAGAAATAAATAATCGAATTTTGGCTTTTCATAAACAATTAAAAATACAAATAAATAATAATTTTAAATTTCCACATGTATTTCTTACTCCTAAATTTCATAAAAATCCAATAAAGTTTAGAACAGTTACTAATGGTTTTAATACATATATATATATATCAGCAAATCAGGCAAAATTCTACATAAAATGTTACAAGATACAATAAATAATCTAAAAACTTCAGCCATACTTAAAAACAGTACAGAACTTATTGCACAAATTAAAGATAAAAAGATATTTTCAGTATTTAGTTTAGATTTTGAAGATCTTTTTAACTCAATTAATATTGATGATGTGATAAAAACACTAGTAAAATTTCATAAAGATAATTTGTTTAAAAATGTCAAATATGATAGATTTGGCTCTCTACTTAGGTTAGTTCTAAAAGAGAATTATGTTTATCATAATGGAAATTATTATCAACAGATTAAGGTCTACCACAAGGTGGCCCAGCTAGCAACTGTCTTGCCAATTTATATTTACATTATTTTGAAAATAGTTTCACAGACAACTTAGAATTTTATTTTTTTCGTTATATAGATGATATAATCATTTTTGGCAAGCAAGACAACTTTATACCTAATATTAATTTTTATCCACAATATCTTAATTTATTACAGACAAATAGTAACAGTTACGAAGCAAATTTTCTTGATATAGAAATTAAATTAAAAGATTATAAAATAGTTACTAATATTTATGATAAGCGAGAAGACTTTAATTTCAATATTATAAAAGTACCGCATTGGGAGAGTAATGTGCATGTATCTATATTCAGAAATATTGTTCTTAATTACACACTACGCAATAAATTTCTAGTTTCTAATAAATCAGAAAAAATAAAAAATTATAAACATTTTACTAAATACTGTTTAAGTCAAAACTACCCTATTAATTTTATTAATAGATATTTAAATAATGAAATTCTAAATAGTAAGGATTAAATTTCCATAGTTTTAAAAGGTTTATATTATAGATTTATTATTCTTCCTAGATAGTTTTTAAATACCCCCAGTTTCTAGTTTTAGATAAAATTACTTTTTTAGAATATATTATAACTTTTAAACTATATTAAGAGTCTCTAAGATAATGGTAGTATGTTTACAATTCTTATTTTATTATTTCTATATTCTTTTCATACTTTTGCTAAGTGCTATTTTTCAGCCTTTGCTTTGTTTTGAAATTGTATTTGGGTCCAGAATCTGGCATTAACTTGGTTATTGTACTCAGATTTAGCGCGGGCTCTGCATTTCAGTATGCAATTTTTGGGTAAGTTACCTCTTCCTTATAATGGATTTAGATTTCCTATCCATTATTTCCAATTGGTATTTGCTCGGTATTATTAACAAAAAAAGGGGGAAGGTTGGCTGGCCAAAAAACATGTTCAACCCCACTTTTATACAGAAGGATTTTTTTAAAAAAAATTTTATGTATACTAGCTGTCCTAAGTCAGCAATGTTGATAATACTGAAGCATCCATTCTTTTGTATTTTGCTCTGTTGTTTCAATCTTTCATATCTCCTTCTAAATTCTGTTGTATTGTTATCTGGCAATTGATATTCTTTTATGTATTGATCATGTGGTTCATCTCTCTCTTGTAGAGAAATTTTGATTATATATATATATATATATATATATATATATATATATATATATTTATACAAGGTGATTATCAAATAATTATATATTCTTATAACTGCTTTTTTTACCCTATACAACTAAGTGAAATTACTAACAAAAATATGTTTTTTTTAGGTAAACGGAAGTGAGTGAACCGGTAGTGCTGTCTATGAACAAAGTCCAGGGAGGCCACCCGTAACACCAGACTCCGCGCAACGTCTAGAGCAGGGGTCGGCAATCTATGGCAGGCGTATCGCATGTGACACGCGGAATCATTTATAGTGGCACTCTGCACTACAAATTTGTCAATTTTTGAGAGAATGGAAGTTGATAAATTTGTAATTGACTTTTTTGACAAACATATCTTCATAATTTCGAACATTAGCAGAATTATTAAAAAAATCTGAAAGATAACTCTAAAGATAAATTTACAGCTATTCTGTAAATAATTGAATGTCATTGCTGCAGGGATTCAATTATTCGAAGAGAAAAAGTTGCACGTACTCAGCCTTCTGCTTTTGACTCCACATATCTAAGTAAAAAATCTTTCCTCATAGGAAAAATATTTCGATTCTTCAAAAAAATTGTTTAACAACTGAATGCTCAGTATCTTTTCAAATTGAAAGTCTCAAATTACACCCTCGATTTTGCGATATGAAAGTAGAGTGGTGCAGCACTAGGTTCGCATTAAAATAATTTTTTTTTATTTAATATATGTACTATGTATATATTACTATATATAATATATTACTATGTAATTAATTAATATTACTATATAATAATATATTACTATGTATATATAGTTTGACTATATATACATAGTAAAACTACCATAGGCAATTAATTAATTAATAAGGTCACATTGAAAGAAAAACAAAAGTCATATTACAAGAGGAACTGATCGAAATAGGCACTAATAATATCTTAAAGTAAAATTTAGAAACGGATATCACCAATTTTAGAAGGACCAGAACGGACGAAGCACCAGATTCATCTCTCTCTCTATAAAAGCATTTGTTTGTTACTCAGTTACTTTATGTAACAGTTATTTTAAGCATTGATTAAACTAATTTGATTAATTAACATATGTCTTATGTTTTAAACACTATGCTTTTTTACAGTTAGAAATTTAAATATTTTAAAGTAAGTATAGTTCTGTACCAGCTGTCAAAAAGACATTTAAGTTAATAAATTTGCAAAAATTCCATTATTAGGTAAGTAGGGGTCTACTCAAAACCGTAAAGCATGGCAAGGGGTCTATGAGATAAAAAAAAGTTGGGGAACCTCTGGTCTAGAGAATGTCATCACACTCCGCATCTATCAGGTGAAATTGTCGGGATCTAGGTGTTCCACAAAGAACTCAGTGGAAAAGTGTTCGCTAGAAAGTGAAGAAATATTCTCATGAGGTCCAGGTTGTGCATAAGCTTGAAGCAGACAACCATGCAGCCAAGGAAGTTATGAGTTATGACTTCCTAGAGGTTGCCGAAAATAATTATTTGATACATCATCAGCTCTTCAGTGATGTAGTTACATCATTCCACTCATGTAATCATGTGAACAGACACATTATAGTGGGATTGGGCTAACGAGCAACCTAATGAAGTGCTGGAGTGGCAATGGGACACACCCAAAGTGAATGTGTGGATGGGATTCACAAAGTCAAAGGTCTTCGGGCTCTTCATGTTTATCGAGAAGACAATTAGTGGGTGACATGTACCACGACATGTTGTAGCAATCCTTGGTCCCATTTGAGAAGTGACAAGTGACCATTGTGTTCCAGCAGGAAGGAGCACCAAACTATTTGATTGTTAGTAATGACCTCTATCAAGCTTTTCGTACATTTGGATTAGTTGGGATATGTGATGCTCGACAGTTTGACTCTTCCCCCATTGATACTTCTTTGCATGGGGATTTGTAAAAATCCAGATGCACAGGTGAAGATTGGATGCCTACAGGTGCACCTACATTGAACGCCTCATCACAGCCATCATTGAGGAAATTAAAACCAATTAAATTGCACCATGTTTTCTGGGACATGATGGAACCCTGGGTGTTGCGTTAAAATGTGCAAGAGAGGCACATTGAAGTGTACCAAAGATATGTCCTGGTATGATATGTACTTGATTATAGTGTAATTTAGTCAATAAAATGGGATTTTTTATACCGCAAGAATGTATAGTCACTTCATAATCATCAAGTAGGGGTAACGAATGCATGGTGAAAATAGTCGTGACACTAGACAGATAGCCAAGTAGAAACGAATTTATTAACATATTTTAAATGTAGAAAATAGCCATTAAAAGCCTCTTATTGTTACAACCAGGAATATCTTAAGGCATGGGTCAACTGGGCCCGGGCTCAGAGACTTCGGCCACAATAGGGGCTTTGTCTCGTTCTCGACTCAAAAGATCGTGATTCGAATAAACTGGAAATTCTGGAAAGTATGTCAAATAGATACATGAGATGACCGTCGTATATGTCCGTATGTTGGCCTATCACCATACAACATCATGGCCGTGGTATCCAAGTGGTCAAGGTATCGGATCATGGCTAGCGTGTCATGAGTTCGAGCCCAGTCCCACTGAAGACTCGCCGTGTAGGGGAGCGATCTACGTTAAATCTGTCGAGAGCTCAAATGTCCTCCTGTTGATGTGACATGGTAGTTAGGTGAGGGGGGAGGGGGTTCCAGCTCAGGTGTCATCCGCATCACTTGACCATGGTTCAAAATTACGCGGTCCGTCGACAAAAGCCCTCGTGTAACTGAACAGTGCGACGTTAATATTCACTCACTTACACACCATCAATACTCATTCAGTCAAAAGGCGGTAGTTGATCGAAACGGTTTGTACGATTGTAAGTCATGTACATTTTTTTGGTTTCGGGTTGTTGTTTGTACGAGTATTTGACATCATATGCTATGTACCACCTACTTTTATGGGTTATAAGTGGGGCTTACATTTGTGTAAAGGCCCGGGCCTCAAGAAGTTTTAATATGTCCCTGACTATAACTACAGATTGAGAAAAGAATACCCACATCCTCTTAGCTGTGGAATTATAATGGGAAGAATATAGTAGGATTTTTTTGTAATCAAACAATAAAGGGAAGGCATATATTAATTATTTTTTTAGTTGTTACATAATTGGTTTTAGGAAAAACTTGGCATCGTAGTCGTGGAGAAACCCTCGCGTAAGCTATTAAAATATCCTTTTTCTCGCAATCGTGAATAAATCTGTCAAAACACTGAGTTTAATCCTTTCAACGTAAGAAATGGAATGATACCGTTGTTTAGAAAAATGGTATTCGTAAATAAATACACAGGAAAAAATACATAAGAATATAATTCAAATTAAGTGAAGTTGTTGTATATAAATATATATACATGAGAAATTTTAAATTTTTTTAAAACTTTTTTCCTCCTTTGATTAGCATTCTCATGACTTCTAACTCAAATAAGCTATTGTTAAATACGTGTATATAATAAAATAATTACACTTAAAAAAAATATCAATAGCAACTTATACTAACAAATGATTTCTTTGAGATTTGTTAAATATACTTATTTTTTACAAAAAAAGTGATGACAGATAAACCCCATTTCATTTTAAAGACAGTATTTTTTGTACACATAAGTTCATTCGGGCGAATACACTGGTTATTAAATAGACATTTGAATTTTATTACTCTATGCCAGGGATGGCAAACCTGTGTCACGCGTGTCATTGATGGCACGCGACACAATATTTCTGGCACGCCAGTGATCAAAATGGCTAGCATTTTATTTCAAAATTTCCAGGTTCACTATGAAGTATTACGAACAAACCCGAGGGATCGGTCCTGGGGAGAACACTCGCTTGTTATTGTCTTGCCATAGTTACGTCGTAGACTACTATTGCTTATGATGTAAAGTTGGTCTACGTATAGCATTGACATACTTGAGTTTTAAAGTTTATCTGTGTTATATTTTAAAGATTTTTAACTGTTATTTAACATGGATAGTTCAGCAAAAGAGCAAAAAGTGAAAGATAGTAAGTGTATTAGAGAATTTCAAATTTGGTGGACCGAGAAAAATGGCATTATTATTAAAGGTGACAAAGCGGTGTGTGTTTTATGTACTGGAACAGAGCCTCGCCTGTAAAACGGTATTTTGAAACAAATCACAAATCCTCTTGTCACAAAATCTAACCACAGCAAAAATAAGTAATTGCTTAGTAACAATTTGGCAGATGACTCAAATCCTGTATGTACTCTTCAAAAAGTGACATCTTAAAAGTCCCAAAATAAGTTATTTGTCATCCAATCTGCAACAACAGAAGTCACACTAATGTTACTTTCATTTGAATTACACGTATAACTGAAACATTTATAACTATGCAGTGCAAAAAGTGTTTTTTGTAGTAAATAGAATTTTGCATTGTTAATATTTAGTTTTATTATTTTCTCAATAATCACAAGTCAAAATTATTTGACGACACGTCTATACCTCATTAAATACTTCTTTAGAAAAAATGGCACGTTGATCCATAAAGGTTTTGCCACCCCTGCTTTATTCAATGGATTAGGAAATCTCTAACAAAATCATTTTAATAATAAAGAATGAATTTTAATGAAATTCCCCTCTTTCCATCAGGTTGTTAAGAACACAAAACAATAAAATGGTTTAGAATTTTATTTTGCCGTTTTCTGAGGTATTACTAATTTTATCGTTAAACATACTTTCCATACCGATACATAAACCATTAGCATTCATTAATTTGTTTATTCGCCATTTTCCGAATTCATCATTTCCTGATATGCACGCAACTTTCTAGCAAAGTACCATATTCTAATACTACCAAAGAGACTTCTTTGCGAGAAGTAGCTGCGCAATCCATATTCACTTCCACGATGCTTCAGCACAGGTGTTGCCAGGTCTTCAAGCCCATCTTCTGACTTAAATTTTTCCCATTCTGGATCTTTCTGGTAACGCCGTATCATTCGAGATGTCAAGTAGGTCCTTAACCAACTCCTTCCAGTTACTGACACACTCTGATCACTCCATGAGCCATCAAAAATAGAACCTGGAGCTGTGAAATCTCTGACGATTTCCTTCCTGTATAGGCGTCTGGAATTTTCTATTCTCTTTTTAAGCACTGTCGTAGCTCGATGTTCATCGTGGATAACTATTTTGGCATTTTCTGTGCCTATTGCCGCTTGGTGAATCTCGAAGTCCAAGGTATTAGCAAATCTTCCCTCGTTTGATGATCTTCTGGGACTCAACAAAAGAAAAATCGATCTTTCTGTGAGCTGACCTTGACTGTTCCTGGAAGGAGATTTTTTCTCATGTCTTTTCTTTTGCCCATGTTTCTTTGTTCTCTGTAAGCTATTACTTGGATCGGTAGTACCTGCAAATTGCCTTTCTGTTTCATCTAAGTCTGGTGTAGTAGAACACTTTTCCATTCTCGCTTTCATCGGGTTAGTTTCCATTGCGTCTATATCTTTATCAATGTCAAATATCTGCTTTGGAATCGATGGCACAATAGTTTTTTCATCGTTACCTTTCATTAGATCATGATTTGTATCAGTTGAACATTGGAAGTCTCTATACTTTTTTGTAAAATTCCGCTGCTCTGATTCTTTTGGGGAATTCTCAACCCTAGGAATTGTGTCAGAATCACACGGAGGATCTCTTTCGATTGATGGATCCATCATTGAATGAATAACATTCTCTGTATCGTCTGCTTCTTTGTTATTGCCATCGAGTGGAGAGTTTTTCTTGTTTCCTTTATCTTTGGGTTTCTTTTCTGCTACAGATTTCTCTTTCGGTTGTTTATTCGATGAAGTGTCTCTTGTCTGCTCGAAATCTCGCCAATCAAGATTTCCTGTGGATTTAAACGTTTTTTGTTTATTTATAAAAATTTTATTTTTTGTCTGTGGGGCAGTTGGTAAAGTAGGCTCTTTGTGTGATTGGTCATGCTTCTCATTCGTGTCGCTTGAATCTGTATCCTGATTTTCTTCAGAGGAATTTTCTGAACTTGATGTACTTGTTTGATGCTGCATAAAGCCAGGTTTTCCCAATGAATCCTTAAATGGAGATTTTTCATCCGAATTTGAAATCATTGTTTCTTCTTCCGATTCTGATGAAGAACTTTTTAACGGTTTTTTCTTTCCAAATTTTACCTCTATATCTTTCTCTGTTGAGTCTTTTTCTAACGGAGGTTTACTTTTTAAGATAGAACCATTGCCCCTCTTACCATTTTCTTGGAGTTTCTGCTTTGCAGCTAACGATTTGGAGAATGTAATTGAAGTGCAGTCTTCAGCTGAACATTTGTTTATGGATGAATTTGTGGGATCTATCAAATCTTCTGTAGGTTTAAGTGACCTGTCTTCCGTAGAATCTTGATCGTTATTTAAAAAAAAAATTTCCCCTTCATTTATATTTTCTGTAAAAGGGGGACCTTTCAAATGCTTTTTTACAGGCCATTTACCTGAATTTCTGCCATTTGTTGATTTAGATTTTAGTATATTAGTGTCGTCTTCATAATAACTTGGGGCTAGTAATTCGTCGTCTGATGCACTTATAAACCTTTCATCTGTACTTTTTTCATCGCATGCTTTTTTTCCACATTTTGTCTCGTCCGCAAATTCTGTGGTTTTTTCCAAAGTGTCTAAAATACTTTGGAGACTCTCAAATGCTAACTTATCTTCGTGCTGAGAATCGAATGTAGCCCCATCAATCGTTGAGGGATCTAAATATGTAGTGAAAGCGTTCTTGTCTAGTGATTGCAGTAAGTTTTTAGCTGCTTTTGTAACATCCCTGATATATTGGAGCATTGGTTGTGACATCGAGAAGCCATTTAAATCAAAAGAATCCGAAAGTTTTCCTTGGTCAGT
Source organism: Trichonephila clavata (assembly GCA_019973975.1). Lineage (NCBI taxonomy): Eukaryota > Metazoa > Arthropoda > Arachnida > Araneae > Nephilidae > Trichonephila > Trichonephila clavata. The sequence continues at coordinate 110,249 of BMAO01030694.1, read as the reverse complement.
TTGACGCGTATGTGTTCGAATATTTTTAAAATGAACATTATTTTTGTTTGAGTGAATTTCTTCTGAATCCTCTTGTACTTCTTTTGGCAGTTGATGAATGGGTTCCTGTAAAGTGAGTGCCTTTTCGTCTTGACTAAGAAACATTTTAGATAACACATCAATATATTTGGGTAATAATCTAGAAAATTCTACAATCTGAGTTAGAGTTTGGTTATCGTTGTTAAGTTTTGCATTAATGGATATATTTATTTCACCTACATCTGGATTTTGCTGAGATGTCGCCTCGTTCCTACACTGGTTCTTCGAATTATCTTTCTTTTCTGCATTTCCATGCCTGTTTTCCCGTTTTTGATTAAAGTCCCCATTTTGTAATAGTGTTTCAAACAATGTTTCCTGGCAATCGTGGGGATTGTTTAAATTAATTATCTTGGGAATTTCGGGACTATTCTGGTGTTTGAGAGGATTCTCGTCTTTTTTTTTCTGAAAATTAACATGCTGCTTTATAAATCCACAATTGTTTTCTTTTTCATCATTTTCAGAATTCTTTAATTTAAATATTTCACCTTCTTGTTTGTCATCTTGGTCTTTGATCTTACTGGTGCTTTTCATCAATCCGTGTTCGATTTTTTCGTTGATTTGTGACGAATAACTGCGCTTTTCACGTAAAAGTGTAGCCTGATCTGGCATCTGTTCATTAGACGCTATATCTTTATTTCTGTCTAAATCTAACGAAGTTTCTTGACCGTTTGGGTTGATATTCTGGTCTTTGTTTTGTTTTCTGTCTCCCAGAGCTACCAGGCTGCTCTGCAACGACTCCCTGAATTTTTCAAACTGCTCGGTCCAATCTTCGCTTGGTACTTTTTTATTTTCTTTTGAATCATCAAACAAGATTATTTTGATTTCTCTGTTAGCATTCACCTTGTTATATAAGCTATTGTGGTCTTCAGATAAATTGTTGTGTACTTTTTGTGGAAGTATGTCACGTGGACTCAGTTGGTCTTCGCTCTTTAATTTTGATTCATTTGATGGAGTTACTTCTATTTTTAAAAAACCATTCGAAGGATTTCCCTGATTTGTTTCATTAGTTTCTTGAAATGCTTTTGGGTCATTCGAAAAAGCTTTTTTCCAATCTTCGCCAGCAAGCGATTCTCTTAAATGAACTATTATATCTTTCTCTTTCTTTAATAACTGCTTAATATTTTCCTCATTCGGTGGATTTGAGGCAGAATCATCTGGATAAAATTCCAAAACACTATCGTAACTGAAATCTGGTAAGAAAGGTGTGACTCTCCCACTAGTTAGAACTTCTCGTTCGAAAATATTTTCTCTTTTTCTAAACTTTTTTCCACCTGAAATACGAATAATACTTTTAATTCAAATGTAACTTTTTAGAAATAATTAATAAAAAAGTTTAAAATATTATAATTTTTAAAGTTATAATTATCTTATTATTAAAACTATTACTAACGTTATACTAATGATAATATCGATAATAATGCTATAATAATAAATATCAATGATAATGTTATAATAATGATAATATCAATAATAATGTTATAATAATGATAATATCAATAATAATGTTATAATAATGATAATATCAATAATAGGGCCGTGGGTAGCCTAGTGATTAGAGCATCGGACACCAGACCGGAAGGCCTGGGTTCGATGCCCGATGCCACCAAATACTCGCCGAGTACAAACGGAAAACGTGCTCGTTAAATCTGTGGATTCGAATGGTGTCGCCATCTATCGTGAGCAAAATCGGGCTGTCACCTTCATGGGCTCAAAGCTTAGGCTAATGGCAGACGTATCTCTAGCCCGTTGCCATGATGAACTTTGTGGGCCTTTATCTGACTACGTCAGACAGGTGGCATAAGCAACAACAACAACAACATAATATCAATAATAATGTTATAATAATGATAATATCAATAATAATGTTATAATAATTAATATTGTAATTATTTTCTAAAATTCCCCATTAGTATTCATAACATCGTGTCATGTTTCTGTTAGAATATTGTATATATATACGAGATTTTCCCTTAAATCTCTTAATGATTGGGAATCAGAATGAACACCAGCCATAATCAAAACAAATAGAGTTTATTTATCCTTCTATCAATCTAACAAACCTAGGGAAGGAAATTCACGTGTATAAAGTATTAGACCCAAAGCGGGGAAGATGAGATGTTTAAAATTAAATTATAAATAGAGTCACTTACGTTTGGAAATAATCGTAACTTCTATCTCCAATAATCGATTTCTAGTCGATTAGAATCTAATTTCAATATCTTACTGACTGAACTATCAAATATTAGTTTTAAATATTAATTAATTAATATACCAGTTGCTCTCTCTCTCTCGTCTAACTTTCAATTACTTTACAGTAATCTCAAACTTCCATCATCTAACTCCTAATCACTCTCTCTCTCTCTCTCTATCATCGAACCTAAAAGTTAATGCTTAAATATACGACATGATTTACATATATCGCATCGTCTTCTTCGAAAGAAAGTTTTCAATTGAACAATATTTAAATTAATAGAATTTCCCCCCAAGAGGGTTAGTGAAAGGTACGCGAATAGACCCGTTACAATATGAGTCTCACGTTGATAGAAGTCCTGAGGTTTGGAATGAAAAAATCTTGGAAGACAATTTATCATCATGATTTTCAAAAACTGTTCAGCTAAAAGAGTTGGTCAACGTACGATATGAGGGATAGGTGTTAAAGCCAGGAGAGTAGGGAGAATGCAGTAATACATCCCAAATAAACCTCATTATTTTTTGGCGAGCAATAACAGCAGCATGGTGTCTTGTATAATCATGATGGAGGGTGAAAATATGACGATTGATGATGCTGAGTCTCTTCGTCGCCAATGCATGTCAATTCTGTTCATAATTCTGTTTTCTCCAATCGATTTGAAGAGTGGAGAAAGCAGAAAAAAATACAATTAATTGGTATGCTCTCTCCCAGTGAATTATTCCTTACGTATTCCACCACACACTCAATAAAAGCTTTTTAGGATAAAGTTCTGATTTCAAAGCCGAATATGTTTCAAAAGGTCAACACACAATCCGTCGACGTTTCGCATTGCGATATACAGGGTGTCTAGGCTTAAAATATCCAAAATATATCGCTTATTATTACAGAACTACCCTACAGAATTTAACAAGCTGTTCATCCGTGGATTGGAAAACCCACCGAAATTTTTTTGGGTCTAGTCCGATCGACCACACGTGTGCACATTATTCGGCAATAGCAGACGATAAACTTGTTACACTGACTTTATTAGTAAAGATATGGACGCCACAGCAAAAGGTACAGGGCATACTTTGGTTAACGGAATTTAAATCAGTCACGCGTGTACAGCAACGTGTTCGAACGGAATGGAATATCGTTACTGGCTTGCCTGATAGATTTACCTGGACTCCTATAAAATGAATCAAGCACACAAATCAACAGTGTCTTCTATCACGAACATTTAAAGATACCAACGATTTGAGATAAAAAAAAAAGTTCCCGTCGGCTTTAAAGTTCTTTCCCATTGGTGGATAGATTTTAATGTCGGAGGATCGACTTTCCGTTCTGTTCGAACACGTCGCTGTACACGCCTGACTGATTTAAATTCCGTTAACCAAAGTTCGCCGTGCACTTTTTGCTGTGGCGTACACATCTTTACTAATGAAGTCAGTATAACAAATTTATCGTCTGCGATTGCTAAATAATGCGCGCATATACGGCCTATCGGACTAGACACCAAAAATCTCGGAGGAATTTCCAATCCACGCATGAACAGTTTATTACATTATGATGGGCACTTCCGAAAGAAAAAGTCATAGCTTTTGAATACCTTAAGCCCGGACATCCTGTTTAACCCATATCTCATCTCTTGTCTCACTGCATTTACAAGAATGGTTCATTTTTGTACCTCGTAATTTTGAACGATAATGAAATGATGAAGAAGACATCTTCTATAAATCCAGAACTACCGTAGAAAACACCATGCAGAATCTCAATGGCCTCTTGCCACTAACGGCCGAGAGGACAGATGTGTTGTTCATGTGATCTTATAAGATCACAGAACTACGTCACTTATTCAGAATCAGGAACTTGGCTCATTTGGAGAACGAATTGAAATTTCCAAAATTAAAACTAATTAAACCATATTTAATTTAATGAAAACTCTTTTACATTAAAAATGTACTTCATTTCTAATCCAGGACATTTTGATTAAAAAAGAGATGTTTAAACTTTTCACTGAAAAATATTCCGTAGCATGAAATGTAATACTGAAAATTAAAATAATAATTAGTTAAGATTGTCGAATAGATGATTTAAATGAAATAATTAATAAAACAATGAATTTTTTTAAAATATATTGCTCTTTTCTAGAACAATTTTAAAATTAAGGTCACAGATTTATCTATCTAATCTGGATAATATGCGATCAGTAGCGGACCCCCCCCCCATTGCCCTTGATTTTTTTTAATTGATTATAAACCTATGTATATAGTTTGTAAAATTTAATTAAGTATTTGTTTTTAATAATTACTTTTATTAATCAATGCTATTATTTATTCAATAATTAATTTTTTTACTGTTTTTTGTTCCCGAAAATAGACAAAAAAATCAAAAGAATATGTTGGGTGCCATATTGGAGCATGGTAAAATAACGACGGTGGACTTTCGACCCTGGACCCCCCCCCGCCCCACCCCCATTCTTGAAAAATTCCTTTGTGTGCCAGTGTATGGGATTCATATTTTTCGTATAATAAAAAAATTGGAAGATGTTTTTCAAATTCTATTAACTATAGTTTGTAATGTACTTGTACTATTTAACTGTTTCCATCGTATCGTGCCAAATAGAAAACAGATTGTTTATCAAATGATTCTAATGACAGGTGAATAAATCTTTTACATACACAGTTTTTCCTGTGGAAACTAGAAATAGCAACAAATATCTCCGACATTGAAAATATCACGAATATTAAAGCAGTATTAAAATTTTCCTAAGACAAAAGGGAAAAAATTATTGAAGACGAATTTATTAAGCAAACTCTCACAATATTAGACTTTCCCAAGCGAGTTTAACTTCATCTAGAGTTCGGGAGTTGTACCCCACCCCCAGGGCCGCCGCGTGGGTATTAGGCGCCCTTGTTCAAGTTGAAATTCGGCGCCCCTTTATGGGGTTCTGTGTGCTGCACTTTTATAAAGTGCTATAAAATATATGTGAAATACTCTTTTATAGTATTCGGAATTTGACTTTCGAACTGAAAAGCTTTAAAATTATAATATTAAAACACGTTTGTCTTATTGTTCTTTTTATATTATTTCATAAATTTTAAAAACTAAACAAAGTAAAAAAGATATAAAATTTTTTAAGTAAAATATAAAAATTAGAAAATATATTCAAATATTGATTCTCCTAGCTTTAACTGGATACAAATGCTCGTATCAATTCCTTTATATTTAATTTATCCAAAATTTCGCTCTGTATGGATATAATTGACAAGTCCGATAATCTCTCCTGCGCCATAGTAGATCGCGTGTAGTTTTATATAATTTTAAGTTTTGAAAAACGTTCTCCAGTAGCCACCGAAACCGGCAGGGTTAAAGAAATCCGTAAAGCTATTGCAATATCTTGAAATGTATCGATAAGATTGTTTTCATAAATGTAATTTAAAACATCAATAGGTGATATATCCTCTTTGGTAAAACATCGCAAAGGTTTTATTTCTTCAAACAAATCTAATCCATCTATGTCCTTTTCATTAATATTTTTAGTATTCGTTAATTTTCGTTCTAATTCTTCACAATGCTTTAAAATTTCATTGTCACTCCAGTTTTTTAAATTAGATATATAGTTAGTTACCTTGAAGTAATTGTAATGTTCTCTTAATTGGCTCAAGTGTAGTATAGGGGGGGGGCTTTGGATTTAGCGATTTTTCTTTGGATTTGGCGATTTTGATATAGATATTATGGTGAGATAACTAATTCATTCTGGTTTCCGGACATTTATCGCTAAGTAAAGTAGGTTGGCGATCGATTTTTGTCTCCAAAAGAAACTGACGTCGCCAAGCCACCCCCCCCCCCTATACTACACTTTAACCCTTTTATTTGACTGAATCATTCTGAAATTGAAGAAATAGCAGTGTCTAATATTATACTGTAAAATTCAACCTTAAACCTTAACTTACTAAATTTTAACTTTTATCTAATAATGTTTAAAAATAACATGTATTTTTTAGTTTTTCACACTTTACTTCGCAATAGATAGAAAAGTAAATGCGTTTTTAAAATAGCAGCGAGCTACAACAGTATACCAACTGTCCAAAACACATTTGAAGTTCATGAATTTGCAAATATTCCATATTAAGTAAGCAAGGGCCCATATCGAAAAAACATGACAAGTTTGAGATCCTCTGTTCTAATCTATGGTGCTGACGCGTACTGTTTTTATTTCATAATTCAGTACAAATACTCATATAATTTAAACTGTACAAAATATACATTGTGTTACAGGTACCAGTTACTCTCTTCTATAAACTTGCAAATTTTCTGCCCGTAAATTAATGTTTACATAGAATTTTTTAATAATTACAAAACAACCTGATTTTACTGTGAATACTTAAATTTTTTTTCTTATTGCAATTCATTAAAATTCCCTTCAGTTTGATTGCCAGAGGAATATCTAAAGTTTTAATTTTACAATTTCTTTGTCATTTGGTTGAATTGTTTGGCAATGTTTGTAGGTTTATGCATAAAAAATTTACAAATTTAATGAAAATTTATGCAATAATACTTATGTAAGAATATTTTTTGATCTTTGTATGTTTGAAAAGTTACATCGTATACATACCTTACAAAAGATAGTATCATTTCTTAAGAACTGTTATATATTCAACTCTTTTTTTAAAAAAAAATATAGTGCAGATATAATGCTTGACATGAATTATATTTTCGTAAAAGTTAATGTACATTACTTACTGTTTCATAACGTACATAAAGTATATTAACAATTTTTTTTATAATTTTTTCACTTTTTGTATTATATTGGTTATATTTAAGATATTAAGAATGTACAATATTCGAAGAACTGTTGTATATTAGTTGATTTTTTTTCAATGATACTCTACAGCTATGAAAAAGTAAGATATCGTGGGCATAAAATTAAAAATTCTCAAAAATGAAAAACAAAAACGTTTTTTCCCCCCTTCTTTTTGTGATCTGAAGTAAATTTCAAATGCTTTACGATATGAGTAGGGTATTCCCCAGAGTAATATATTTCTCAAAAAGTAAGAATAATTTTAACACAAATGTGTGTATTTCAGTAACCAAATGTTCAGTGTCTAGTTACGATAAATTTGAATTTTTAAATCTTTATGATACAAGACGTTAACAGTATTATATTCAGAATATGATGAATAGTGCAAATATGAATCACATTACAAACGTTGTACAAAAAGGTAAATGAAATTTTCAACAAAGAATAATTCTACAAAATTAAGGCAAAAAATTTCATATTAACCAGCCTTTCTATCATTTACACATGTTGTAAACATTAATTTACAATCAACTTTTGTTTCCTTGTTTATTATGAAAGAAGATTTTTCTGTTTCTGAAAGCTTGTTTTTCTGTAGTATCATTTGAATCAAGAATATTTTACTGCATTTGTTTTCATTATTTTTTATAAAGAAAAATTCAGAGAATTTATAAAGTAAAGTGAATTCTAGACCGGGGATCGGTATACTTTCAAGAAAGAACCAGTTGTTAGTGAAACAAGATATCGAAAGTATCAGACACCTACTTGATATGAGATTCCAGGAAAAAGTTCCCCATCCCAGCAACAGTCGCGTTAAGCCTGTCATGCCCGAATTAATATTTTTTATATTATTTAAATCAAGTTTTACACATAGGCATTAACATTTTCCATTCTTTCAAAAATGAAGAAATATTATAGATATTTTTTATTTATTTATTTTTATTTCTATAGCTGAATGCAAGTGCGATCAGTGTCAAAATATCAATGCTAGGAATTACACTTTGAAGTTTCGTGAAAAAAACTTCAATACCTGTACTACCATACTACTTTTTGGAATTTCATGTTTACACTAATAATTAAACTTTATAAAACTGTTCTTGCATAGAAAAGTGCGTTTTTGGAAGATGTATTCAAGCAAAGAAAACAAGTATTGATGCATATTAATCAACATAAAAGTACTATAAAAGTTCATTGAAATATATGTATAAATATAGATGAAAATCTTAAAGATAGCTAATGTAACACGAAAAATTTAAAAAATAAAATTTTTTTAAATTAGATTTCATTAAGCTGGAAATTACTTTCACTGCCTCCTTTGTAAAGGAAAGCAAATAACAAATGTATGTTTTGATTTTATTTTAATATGATAAAAATGTTTCTACATTTTTTAAGTCTCAAAGGAAAATACAAAATAAATCAAAAGTAAAGTCATAATTACCGTTTGCAGTTTTAAAGGAATGAAGTCAAATTAAAGAAATTATACTGATTTAAAATCGCGTCAACTCTCTCTCTCTCTTTGAAAGAAAGTGATTTCCTGAGGGCAGTAGCTAGGTATTCAAAAACCCTGGTGCAAAAAAAAAAAAAAAAAAAATGAGGGCTCTATCTTGGTTGAATTTTATCAAGTATATATAAAAAGTAAAAATATGGGAATATTTTAAATATATACAAAGCTACAATTTTTACTTACTGTCTTCTCTTTCATGGCGTTGTTTGCGCTTAAACGCACCCCACTTGGTTTCTTCCTTTTTTTTTTAATCTATAGTTTTTCTTTTAAAATTTATCTAATATACGATTTGTATGTGCTCGAGTATTTACTGAGGTTAAAAGGAAGTAGAAACGTAATGCTACGCTATAAAACGTCGTTGGAGAATCCCTAGCTATTGATTTATTCCGGAGGATCGAACCCACATCCAACAGAGGGCTTAGAGCTACAAAATGGTCTGCCGAGATTGCCAGGAAAGGATACAAAATATGCATGAACAAGAAAATTTAATACAATATTATCATAATTTTTTTTAAAAAAAACATATCTTCAAAAAAGCAGAGGAGGGGGGGGGGACAAAATTACATCATCATACGAGAAGATTGCGAAATATTGAAACAGGAAACTAGCTTAATATGAATCATATTGTTATTGAAAATAGAATGTAACTAGGAAGGAATTGCTTCTTGTGTAGCTTTTTTTAAGATGTAATAATAATGTATGGTAAGATTTTTCATGGAACTTGAAGTTTATTTTCAAATAACAGTTTATAAAAAAAAATGAATATAACAAGAACTTTTCAATAAGTAAAGTTCGCAACACTGAACAAACAACAAAAAGAATTTAGGTGAAATCCCTACAAATTCTAAATTACTTTCAACTGAATTGCATCGATTACAGTTATGTTGCAAACTTTTTTATATTTATATCTTGAATTTGGAAGATATCGCAAATTCGGCTGCCCTTCTGTATAGATATCCTGCTTAGAATCTAAAGGAATTCATGATGCCAAAATGAGTGTTGTAGATCGCAATAAAGCAGTGCTTCTCAAACTTTCAATATTTGCGACAAAATTTTCAGTCATAATTTTCATCGCGCCCCACTTCTTACAATAACAATGTACTGAAAGCAATTATAATGTACTTTGATGGTAAAACTACGACGCAATACGACTTTAATTTTAAACGCACTAATTAGATAAATATTAAGTTTTGTATATGACAAGCCCAAGAGAGTCACTAGTAATTACTGAACTTGTTTTTAATTGAATATTGATCAATTAATTATCAAATACTTTGTGCAGATCTGATACATTTATAAGTAGTGCATATTATATCAGTGGGAATTTGTGTTTTATTTTTTATTATATAAGAATGTATTTTACTTTGTAATTATTTTAAATTGTAGATTATTTTAAATCTTTTTTTTTTCGATTTTTCGTGGTAAGTTCGCTCCCCCAGTATCACGCCCTCCTGGAGGGCGTGTACCACAGTTTGAGAAACGCTGCGATAAAGATTTTATTTCGAGTTTTGAGAACAATTTTATAACAGTATACATGAAGCAAAATATGATTTGGAGAAGAAAAATCAAGCGATTTACATAGCTTAAAAGACAACGACGTTGAGCCACAACATCTCCTCAGCATATAATGAATAAAAATTTATGCGGATACAAATCATTTCCAATTCCTGTTGTTGCATGTTACAAATTCTTAGATTTTAAACACGTTCCGTATAATAGCGCGAACTCCACACGGAACGTGTTTTTATTGTTCGTATCGGAAATCAAATTTTGTTTTACACAAACGAAAGCAAAAAATTGTATTAAATTATATATAACATTTAAAAAAATCAAATCTTATTTTATTGCTAAGAAAATATAAAACATGCAAAATTGCAAGTTTTTTATTAACAACTTTTATGTAAGTAACATTAAATTAAAAAAACTATAAGAACTATAAATTTTGGCGTCCCCACCCCAGGCGCCCTTGTGCGGTGAACAATTTTGCCACCCCCACGCGGCGGCCCTGCCCACCCCCTTACACTTTCACGAAAAAATATCTAAATGCAGATCAATTATACAGATGTCCCAAAAGTAGTGCCCAAACTCTGCGCACAACTAGATTCCTAGCTGAGAATACATAAGAAAGGCTCAAAGAACTGTACCTGTAAGATCCGTGGCGGTGGCATCCATATAAGCGACAAACTACCTCCGAACTGAAGTGATCATTTTATTCCAGTGATAAGTTACGTGCTTAAGGATTGGAAGGTACTGAGAACGATTCTCCTTCATTGGTGACCTTAACGCTGAACAAAGAAAAACCTCAACCTACACGCAGCTGTGGTAGCGCCATCTACCCGCCGCCAATGCAACCAAGCCGTCAGACACACATGCCGCAACCAACAAGTTGTCAGAGACAAATGACGCTACAGCAACAACTCACCCGCTCGCCATCACATCGATATCATTCGTTCGCCTACCGACTCACTGGTTGGGGAGTGTGTGGCGATGGTATCCATATAATCCACTAACTGTCTCCGGACTGAAGTGATCATTTTAGGGTGATCACTTCAGTCACTTTAGTGATCAGGGGTAAGTCATGGGCTTACGGAACGGAAGATACCGAGAACGAGAATCACCTTCAGATCTATTGTTTACCAGAAAAATACGAAAAACAAAGTATGTTGGAGCAAAGAAAAACACCGTATTGGAGACATCAACAGCAGTATTTGAAAATATTTTAAAAGGCAGATGTTCAAAATGTCCGCCCTGCATATCGAAGCAGGCTTGAGCGCGCCGGGGAATAGATGAGAGCATACGTTGCAGAGCAGCGCGGTTTCCACCTATATACGAGCAACATGCAGACGAGTAACTGAGTCCAATTGTGCAGTCACTCGTCTCGAACACCAATTCCTTGAGATTACCTCATAGGGGGGGATTCCAACGGTGTGAAGTCTGGCAATCGTGGTGGCCATAGAACCGGAACCTCCCACTTGATCTAGCACCCGGGTTGTGTCAAATCAACCAAACACGTACAGCAGCACAGAAATACGCCAAAGTACCATCATGAACTATATTACATTATCCTTCATTCATCATCATTTACCGTATTCTTCTCGTAAACTATGGACCTTACCAATACAGTTCTTTGCACATTTTTATATACTACCGACAAGAAGTCTAGCTGTGAAGAGTTTGGGCTCTATTGACACCCTGTATAATCTCCAGATTTTCTTATTTTTGAAGGGAAAGAATTGGTTACGCTTCGATTTGTTTTGCAAAAAAAGAATGTACTGGTTATATCATTTTTGATGTTATGATGTGAAATGCATACTGCTCTCATTTATTGTTCTATGACAAGTTATTCTAATATGTGGTATCGTGGTGCAGCACAGCTAAACTTGGCTCTTGGTTTCCATTAAATTTCACTGTCACTCATTCACGCTCTCTGTACGGTTTTGCAAACAAGATATCAGAAATCACTACAAGTGGCATTGAAATTATTTAAGTGCCATGGAAAGTTCTTGCAATGTTAAACATATTTCTGCAGGAAATTCTGTGTAATGTATTCAGTATGAAATTCTATGGCTCAGTTACGAAAAAGTTGTATCTTCTATATTGGTGTGTCATCTTATCGATGCACTCGCTCTCCCACATAAGTTACTTATCAAGTTTTATGATTTGGAATAAAATGAGGATCAACAAAAATGTAAAATGTATTCTTTAAAGACATTTTTTGAAAAATATTGAAATACAGAATAGCGTGTTTCCTAATATCCATCATGTTAAATGTTGACGACGATAATTGATAAATATAAAGAAAAACATTTTGTAGTTTAATAGATTCTGGGGCGAATTTACAACGGGCTAACTTCATGACGGTCACATGATAAATTTAATCACGTGTTCTCCATTAAATTCAAAATTGACAGTCTTTTATTTATTGTTCTCGCTGTAGAATTTAAGTAAAATTTCGAATTTGGGTAAAGATGTTCTAAATATCGAGATTCTTCACACGTATAGCTTTTCAAATTAAAAAATATATATAAGTGTACTCAGTAGCGCACACAGGAATTTTTCAAGGTGGGTCCAAGGTCGAAAGTCCACTGTTTTCGTACCATGCTTCAATACGCCACCCAACATATTCTTTTAATTTTGTCGATTTTCGGAACAAAAAACAGTAAAAAATTAATTAATAAATGAATAATTAGCATTAATTAATAAAATTAACTATTAAAAACAAGTCATTAATTAATTTTTACGTACTATATACATGGAATTATAATCAATCAGGAAAAATCAAGGGCTTTTGGGGAGGTCCGGATCTCCAGGACTCCCCCACCCCCCTAATGTGCTCCACTGTGTGTACTTTAAAATCAAGAGCACTTTGCTTACCAATGTGCATTATTGATGTTGAGAAGTACAGGCTGTCCGAGCCAAAAATCATGGCTTATTATTACGGAGCTACTCATAGAAATGTAATTAACTGCTCTTCTGTGGATGGGAAAGACTTCCGAGATTTTTGGGGTCTCGTCCGATCGGCCACACATGCTTGCATTATGCGACATTCTCAGGCGGTAAACTTGTTACACTGACTTTATTAGTAAAGATGTGGACGCCACAGAAAAAGGTGCTGCGCGTTCTTTGGTTAACGGAATTTGAATCAGTCACGCGTGTATAGTGACGTGTTCGAACGGCATGGACTATCGTTACTGGCTTGCCTAATAGACTTATCAGGACTCCTACAATATGAATCACGCACACGATCAACAGTGTATTCTATCACGAAAACTTAAGGATACTTGCCAGTTTGATGTACCAAAGTTCCCGTCTCTCTTAAAGTTCTTTCTCATTGGTGGATAGATTTTGATGTCGGAGGATCGACATTCCATTCTGTTCGAACACGTCGCTGTACAAAAGGGACTGGTTTAAATTCTGTCAATCAAAGTAAGCCCTGCAGCTTTTGTTGTGGCATCCACATCATTGCTAATGAAGTCAGTGTAGCAATTTTATTGTGTGCGATTGCCGAGTAATCCGTGCACGTGCGGCCAATCGGACAAGATCCAAAAAATCTCGGAGGGGTTTCCAATCCCCGGATGAACAGTTTATTACATTCTGATGGGTAGTTCCGTAATAATAAACCATAACTTTTGGATAATTTAAGCCGGGATCCCCTGTATTTACTTTTCAAAAGAAAGTTTCTGCTCAAATCAAAAGCTAGCAACAGCGAAGTGTATGAACTGAATGGCTGGAAACACATGATTGTATTTGTCAAGTGATTATGACGTCACATGTCTTTATGAACCAATTGGCTGGAAACACATAATTGCATTTGTCATGGGATTATGATGTCACATGACTTTATGATCCGATTGGCTGGAAACACATAACTGTATTTATCATATGGTTATGATGTCACATGACTTTATGAGCCAATTGGCTGGGAACACGTGTTGTAGTTATCATGTGACTATGACGTCATATGTATTTAGCCTGTTATGAATCCCAATTTCTGTGATTATCTCCTATTTTAAAATTTTAAGTATCTCTTAGAAACTCGATTTGTGAATTTGGAAGAAAAAATACGATCAAAATATAATTACTGTCTCTTTCTTCAATCTTTCTCTCAAAGTACTTAGCAGCGAATTCATAAGTTTCCTTTAATCCCTGAGGTTGTTCTTCCACAAGGCTTTGTAAAAAAAATATATACAAGTCCATAAAATCAGGTGGAATATTCAATGGGTTGTTTTGAAGCATTCTAGATGCCTGTATAAGGGAAAAAAATATTAGTGGTTCAAAAATATTTGCTTTAAAAAAACAATGGTTCCCTTTAGAAAAGCAAAGAAATCATTTCATTTTCGATTCTATAGTCAATTCTATTGTATTCAAAATGAATGGCATTATGTGTTTGATTAATTTTTATAGAGGTACAAAGAATATAAATAAATAATCTTATAAAAACCCAGTTAATACGATGGCAATTATATGTATCTAAATTTTTATATTAATTATAATTCGAATTATTGAAAATATTGAGCAACTTATTAAATAGAACAGACAATTATATTACGATCATTCCAAATAGACTTTTAACCCTTTGACATACATTATTACTATTATTAACACTAGAATGGGATTTCGATTATCCTTAAACGTCCACCGGTGTCGTTTCGATACCGCGATATAAAATATATAAAATAACTGTAAATTGCAGGAATACTGTTCATAGGATTTAGTTTTAAGAACTTTTAATATTATTTCATGTAATTATCATATATTATGACCCTTTATATCATAAAAAAGTGACGTTGACATTATGTTTCGCGAAACTTGCTGGAGCACTGCTTTGTCACAAAACATTTCGAGTCGCAAATCTGCCAGGAACATTACTGTAATGAGGTATCTATTATATGCCACCCCTAGCGACATATAATCATGATTTACTGGAATATTATCAATTTCATTTACACTTTCTTCAGATTCTTCGCAGTCACTTTCACTCTCAATCTTTTGTCTTCAACGGAATCTAAATTAGAACAAGACAGCTCACCACCATCCGATTCGTTTTGAGATGGCTCTCGCAATAAATTAGCAATTGCATCAGGGCTTAGACCTTTTCTACGAGCCGTCGTCTCTGGGTGTCTGCTCTGTGCAAGGTTCGAAAATCGAATAATTTTTTTTTTATGAGCAAGTAAGCAAATGCTATGTAACGAAACACTTAGACACGACAATTTTAGTATAATTGATTCATTTCCACTGTGTACTCAAAAACACTGCATTCAAGGTCAAATAAATATTGGACAGTACTTTGGGAAGTTTGTTTTTCTATAGGTATCAGTTAATTTATAAGGATAGATAATTGCCTTGGTGTCGAAACAATACCAGCGGAAGTTCTAGGTATATTTAGCTTTAAAATCTTTCCTAATTGACCACAAAACTTTTTCTATATAATCACCATGGAAAATGATTAAATGTCACGAAAAATTTTTAAAGTCCCGGCAAAAACTCAGAAAGGAGAACAAACTGAACAGGTTCCGGTGCCTAATTGACACCGATGGACGTTCTAGTGTTAAAGCAGTAACACTTAGATATACATTTATACTCTGTTACATGCCACCGAAACAATTGAAAAATAAACAGAACAATAAACGAAACGAGAGTGACTTATAGAATGGAGAAAATAAAAAATTAACTGTAACAGGAAATACATTAATTAAGCTGTTGTTCTGCGGTCCCCATTAGTTCCCTGGCTTCCCAATATCCTCCAGATATGCAGTTATTTGACAGATCGGGACACAGTGGTAAGTACGGTGCATTCAGGATAACATCCTCTCCACAAATAGGAATATATATTTACATTTTCGAGGAAACCAATTTCGAAAAAATAATTGGGACCCGTGGCAAGTCTAAATAAGGCAGCACTTGTTCTTCTTGGTGTTGTTGAGACTTGAGAAGACAAGCGTTGCATTACAATGCACTTTGCCATACAAACCAAATGGAATTTGGTGCACACTTTCCTTTTTTCCAGAAGTGTTGGGAAAGGGGAAGGGAGATCCCCGTAGCAATGACAAAACAGAAATAACGCACAATTCTCAGTAGAGACAGTTCCGGTGGGAATAGTTCTTGACTTCTAGGATAGGTCAAAGTCTTCAGTGGTATATGAAATAAATGACCTCTTCCTGACGTCATTACATGTCAAGGAATTTATACTTATTAATTTCGGTCTTAGTGTTTTTTTATTGTATAGACAGCAGTATGAAATAAATCATGTCACAAATTTATCTATATGTGTAAAACTGAAGCATGCCTTCTAATTGTCAAATTTCTTGAGGGACTTTCCAGAATTATAAAAATAAGTGTTCTGCTGTGTAGCACAATTTCCACACTGATATTATTTACACATAAATTCAATATATCGTCCAGCAGGGGAGCTTCGTTTAACATAGCGTTATAGGTCATAAAATAAGAATCATCTCCAACAGTTCAACCAAAAAATCTCACTTAAAGTTCAAGATAGTCATCCATGCAGCGTTATGAGGTCCAAGAATTCGAATGAAAATCATGCAGTGATATTCAACTATGTAACGCGATACCTCCTTATATGAGGATTATACTTTCATTTAATTGATCGCTTTTCTCTTATGTTTGAGATTTCCAAGATTTGACTTGGTGAAGATTTGCTGAGAATTACTCTGTACCCTTAATCTGGATTGATTTGAATATACTTCCAATCCTGCCATGCTTCGGTGTTCTTACACCCATAAAAAGAAAGTAGTCTTCTGAAATGTATTCTAAGTGATAAATGCCATTCATTGCTGGGTCTAAAAGCGTTTATTTGTTGAGAGTTTTATTCTGCTTACTTTTGCCTAGGAATTGTTGTTCCAAAAGCTACTGCAAATTTTAAAGAGAGCTATCAAGGACATCATGCATTTAATGCTATGGATAAGACTTCGTTAATTGCCCCTGCTCTTGAGCGATCTGGGTCAAGCTTCTTGCTGATAGAATATATAGTTGGAATTAACTTCATAATTTAGGTACATGTACATCATTATTCAAAACACTTTTTACAATACAAAGACATCATCAGTGTAACCGTAGACTCCAGGTTGTCTATGGGGATTCCAGTTTGGAAACGCCGGTCTAAATGTAACAATTTCTCTAGCACGATACACATTTCTTACTTCACACCACATTCTCTATAAAAACATACACAAGTACGCCCGTTTCAGCTTTGATGCTACGGAAGGACCAACCAACCATTCACAGGTGTCCATCACATCACCACACCATTCCAACCCTTCGTAAACACTTCAAATTGCCAACCTGACTGTGTTGTCGTTATACATGAACATCTTCAATTGCACATGTTTTATGAGACGAAAAAGATGCCACCTCTCAAAATGGGCCACTTTAAGCACAAGCCCATATCGCCATTGCCTGAATCCGGTCATGTGTTTGTGTGATTTTTAATGAAATCATTAAATAGACTACACAACCAAATGATTTATTTGTGTGATTTAAATTTCAATTAACTTAACCAAAGGAACTCGTAACATTTTAGAATATAGTTTCTTTTATCCTAAGTCCGTCACCGACTTTTGGTCATAAGTCGACGAGCACCCGAATACAATGTGGAACGATAAAATCAGTCGCCAAAGACACAGCCAACAATATTCAAAGAAACATAGTTTAAAATAGTAGGGCATATATTGAGGTGATCTCCAGATATGGGTAAGTCATGGTCGCAAAGTGGGCAAGAATCTGAATTTGCCATTTCCATTCTACTGAGGATAATCCCGCAAAAAATCGTGATTAGTAGCAAGTCTAAAACAGACCACGCTGACTGCTCTAGTCAAGAAACCAGAAATTCTTCTGACGTCTTCAGAAAGGAACTCCCTAATTTATATTTTATAAAGATTTTGACATATTTTGGGCACACTAAAAATATGCAATAAAGAAAACAAAGTGCACAAATTCGCAATGTAAATTTAAAGAAACTGTGGCACAGGGACATCTTGAGGCCCTGGGCCCCTACTCAAAAGTAGACCCTGGGTCTTTACACAAGTGCCTATGACCCTTAAAAGTTTACGGTACATAGCATACGTTGTTAAATACTCGTACAAACAATAACCCGAAACAAATAAATGTGCGCGTCTCACTATCGCACGAACCGGCTCGACTAACTGCCGCCTTTTGACTGAGCTAGTAATGATGGTGTATGGTGGTAGGCCTAGGCCTATACACGGAAAATGGTCACCACATCCAGCTAGTTGACATACTGTAAGATATTCCAAGTTTTACGGCGAATACAACAAAAAAAAAAATTTGACAGTTGAAAATATTCGTATCATGATCTTATTAAAGCCTAACCGCAAGCGAGACGATGCCCCATTGTAGTCAGGGCCTTGGACCAAGGCCCAGGCCTTAAGAAGTCCCTGCTGTATCAGATAACTTTTTCTCCAAGAAAGTTTTAAAATTCTTTCTTAAATGCACTTAAGGTATCCGACTACTCGTGCGACAACTTTTTTTTAAAAAAAAAAAATGAAGATATGGGGATATTTTGAAATTTTTAGATTTCTTTAGTATATTTTAAGAAAAATATGCTAAAATTATGAAGAGAAAAAAGAAATTATTTTTACTGAAATGGGTAAAAATTTATAAGAAATAACATAAAAGGTGCCCATTCTGTACCAATAGTTTATGAACAAATTTTCAATTTTTCAATTATGCTTCATTGCTATGTTATTCATGTTTGAAATGACTTTCAGAATAAGAAATATTTTAATTTTTACAAAAACTAGAGCACTTTATCTTAGCTATTATACGAAATTGCTTAAAAAACAGTGATTAATTTCACATAAGGAACTGTAAATTTTGCAATAAAACCGTGATTGATAAATTTCAAGGTTAAAACGCTTCTTCTGTTATACAGAACATATACAAAAAATTTCAGTTAATTATTTTCAAAACTTTTTGAGCAATCGCTGTCCCCGTTTGAGCATACTAAAAAAAAACACACACATTTTGAGTAAAACGCCTTTTAAAACATGACATATTGCTTAAAGTGTAATGGTATCTGCTGTTACTAAAACACTTATAGCTTTTGTTATAGTGAACGGAAAATAATAAACTTGGTATTTTTATACTGCTAATAAGATGGTCTATAAAATAAATCATAAAAAATTTGGCAATTTTTGGCAAAATTCACAATTTGAGGGTAGTCGGATACCTTAATGTATGCTGTTCATGATAAATTCAACATTAAACTAATACGTTCGGTTATTCAAAACTGAATTGTCTTATGAAAGGAGCAAATAGACATTAAAAAATTAATTATAGAAGCAACATATTTTGTAAGCTAAAATGTAGCCTAAATTTTATGAGATATATTTTTCTTAATTCGTCTTATAATAATTCAGTATTACGACTCGCAAAAAAAGCCAGAATGTGTGTAACATTATAAACCACATAACTGGCAATTTATATTGTGTTTTATAGAGATTGCCATGCCTTGGCACACAGAATGAAAATTTTGCTTTCCCAATTCAGAAGATGTTAAAATATTACTGGTATCATTTTTACTTTTTGACTAAAATAAAAAATTAAAATTTAATTTCTAAAGATAATTTTTATATTACCATGACACACTACTCCTGGAAAGCGTGAAGAAACCTACATCTTTACAGATATATGTTACAAAATAAAAATATTTGGTAATTTTTTTTTCTTCTGTTGCCATAATGAATGTTTTAATAAAATTAGAGCTTTGCTTGTGTACAAAAAAAATATGTATTGTTTTTTGAAATATTTTTATTGTACACATTTACACATTAACATATCAAACAATAAACTTTTGGAGAATTCGTGGTGAACTTATTTATTTAAATAACTATAAATTTATGTTACACATCTTATTACTTTAATTTTAATATTTTAACAGAAAAAAACAGTTAAATTTTAAATAACCGAAATGTCTAGTAAAAACTGTATTATACAGGCAGTGGTTTGTCTGTTTTTAAGTACACACATTCTTTTTTTTAAACAAATTCTTTCTTTGACAGAAAGGTCCGGTAACCGGGTAAAATATAAAACAGGATGCCCCTTGGAATTTCCAATATTTTTTGGATTACGATATTGGCGAAAAGGACTTCATTTTAATAAACTATTTCTCTTGAAAACCAAAATGCTATGAAATGCGAAATTATTGCGATAAGATCACGTGTTCTCGGTTCCTGATTGCCAATTCATTATTTAAAATCGTCAGTAAACCACAGCCCATTTGGAAAAAAAATCGCAGATGTTTTTAAAATGGCAGGCGATTTTTTTAGAATAAACCTTTATTTCGTTGCTTTTTTTAAAAAACTTCATAATGTTTTGGTTTTGATATTCATTTCAAATTTCTATAATTTAATATCTTTTTTTTTTCTGTCTTCGGTTAATTTTTTTAAATAATATGATTGAGAAGTATTCTTTACGTTCTTTTTAAAATGATTTCTGAAGCACAAAGGGATACTATTTATGATAGAATTATGACCTCATCAAGATTCGATTTGGAAGAATATTAAATGTTCGGTGTGCCAAAATAAAATGTGTTTGATTGAGAAAAATCTTTTTTTTTTTCTCGACTGATGAATTTATTTGAGAATACCGTAAAAGGAGAACGAATAAGCATTGTTATTTTGAAGAAAGCAAATTAGATTTGGTCCAGAATTTAATTTTAGCAAATATATTGGCTTACTGTGGTTTCATTTTCTTTGATATTAATGTCTCGAGCAAATGTGTCACGAAGGACAAGAATACACAAAATACAACAAAAATTCAGTCACCTCTCATGTGATTTTTCAATTCTATTATTCTAAACTTCCTAAGTTCATACAGCAAAGGATGCTCAAAACCAGCAATGTTAATTAGTGGTATTGATTCTTCACTATGATGTTAAAAAGAATTATTTTTCATCGGAAGAATTAGAATTCTAGCAGAAAATTGTTTTTAAATTTTTAAGTTTTATGTTTCTTATGCTCTCATAAACGTTTTTAGTTCGTAGTTTTGTGTTTAGAATTCCTATTTCATAACGTTAAAAAATGCTTTTCTATATATATATAAATTCATTAAATTACAGTTATTTTCTTTCAAACATATGTTGAAATGTTATGGTTTTGTGTGGAATTTTCTGTTTTTTGCTATCTACAAACGACTGCCAATACTTATCAATAGTTAGCTACTACTTTCAGCTCTCCCCGAAAAATCGACAACTTTGCTAATGATTGATTTTTTTCCGTTGCACTTCAAGGGAACATGACGGTTGATGGCAACAGACCTCAAAATTTTGAACCTCTGTCGAGTAAAGAAGCTGAAATCACATTCTCCAAACTTCCATACCTCAACAAATTGAGAACTGAGTCTCGACAGATTTAACGTTAAACAGCCCCTCATCTCCATGGGTTTTCAGTGGCACCAGGGCTCGAACTCATGACTCGTCAGCCTCAAGTTCAGGATCATGACCAATCGGCTACAGAAGCTGCACCACAATTCGACAACGAGGTAAACATTTGAACATCCACATTAACGTGAAAACAGTTTCGACAGATTTCAATCTTTCTTCATATTGGGTCTTAGTGGAATCTCAAACTCTTAAGGCGGTATCACACGTAAATTTTAAGTGCAATTTTTTGGCCTAACTTTTCGCCGAATCTGAGGGGGAAGGGTTACCGTAAGCAAAACGACATGCTCTGATGTCAGCCACGCTCTTTCTCCACATTGAAATATTACTCGCTGATTTTTCTGCTTCGAAAACGACCATCCAGAATTATTTTTTTTTATTTCGCTCGCGCTTTTGTTTATGGGGGTAAAAAGAAATGGAGCATCGTTCTTTTAAAAATATTATACGCCGTTAAAATATTGTACACCATTAAAATATTATACGCCATTAAAATATTGTACACCATTAAAATATTATACGCCATATCTGATGCGTTTGATGCGAAGCTACCACCGTTATCGACATCTTGTTTATGACGTAGGGTGCCAATGAACCCCATTGGCTGGAATTTCAAGCAACTTTCATTTAGCAACTTTTTTGTCTCATAGACCCCTTGCCATGCTTTTCGGTTTTGGGTAGACCCCTACTTACCTCTAACAATGAATTTTTGCAAATTTATCAACTTAAATGTATTTTGGACAGCTGGTATAGAATTATACTTACTTTAAAATATTTAAATTTCTAACTGTAGTGAAGTATAGTGTGTTTAAAACCTAAGACAGACATATAATTATTTAAATTAAAATTTAATCACTACTTAAAATAATTGTTACATAAAGTAACTGAGCAACAAACAAATGCTTTTAATGGGAGAGATAAATCTGGGGCTTCACATCTATTCTAGTGCTTTTAAAATTGCTATTATCCATTTCTAAATTTTACTTTAAGATCTTCTTAGTACCTATTCCAATCAGTTCCTCTTGTAATATGTTTCTTCTTTCAATGTGACCATATTAATTACCTACTATGGTATTACCATCATATATATATATACAGTCAAAACCTTCTCAAACCTAGTTTCAAATTTGAATAAAGGGTATTTAAATGTTGAATGTAGGTCAAAACATCATTTTCCTGGCAGACTGTGTGTGAAAAATTGAGAAAATTCGGGACGTCCAATATTATACTCCTTAGCAAGGTAAGAAATGGATGGAAGAAATTACGGGAAGGAAGCGCCAAAATGATGGTCCTTGTAACTGTAAATTAACTTCTTTAAATTTAGTAAATAAATCTGTTAAACTCTGGGAAATCTGGTTTCCACTTGATTAAATTTTCTTTTATAGTTAGTTACAATCTGGTATAATGAGAGTCACTATCGTAGACTCCCATTTACACCACAAGGACCCCCAAATTATTTTTTCACTGACATGGACCCCTGAATGTTGCCATAGACCCCTGGGGGTCTATATAGACCACTTTGAGAATCACTGATTTAGAGCAACTTTCTCAGCTCACTGGCAAAAAGTTGTTCCAATGCCATTGCTATGGCAACGGAGTAAAAATTGCACGAATTACACCAAAAATTGCACCCAACGTGTACGTGTGATAAGGTCTTTAGTATAGCTGACTCAAATTTGCGGTTTGATAGAGCACTGCCAGCTTTTTCTTTGTTTATTTTCACCGTTAAATAAGCAATGTCATCCGAAGCTCTTGGAGCTGCGGGATAATTCTGTCAATCATTTATTGCACAGCTGGACAAACGGGAAAATGAAAACTTTTCTTATATTTTCAGTAATTTCTTTGATTGAGACTTACGTTTTGTCCTACTTAAATGCTATCAAAATGTCCCTGATGATTCTGTGAAAAAGTAGATGTTAATCATGAATGAGCTTGAAAAAGCAAGACAAGAGGAAAGCTAATTACTGAATTCCATTAATTAATTGGAGTAAGAGAATAATTTTCTTTACAGGAACCTTGTGATTCGTCTACATTTAAGAAGTTTTTTCTGCAAACTTAAATACAGTAGAAGTCCATTAGTCCGCCATCCAACAGTCCGGAATGCCCGATAGTCCGGCATCGCTTCGGAAAATTGTAAAAATTTTGGTTTTCTCCAAAAGTGTATCTTTAAAGCAAATAAAAAAGCTCGAGAGCTATTCGGAAGTTTTCGGGGTAGTTCGGGATCATCTGGAAGCGCTCGGTATTGTTCGGAAACAATTAGCGGCCGGCTAGTCTCAGCTGTCACAACAAATTCAGGTGCAGTGCAGCTCCGTTAATCAATCACGAAGCGTCTTCACCATTTTTTTGTGCGATTGTTGTTTTGTTTCCATTCACATAGCAGTAAACATAACTTTTGAAACTGTTTATAAAAAAAGTGATTTTCGTTCTAACTGTACATTGACCATGTTTTCGAAACCTAAGCCTTCGAGTTCAAAAGGAGAGAAACGAAAACACGTAACACTGACTCTCAATCAGAAACTAGAAATCATGAAACGGCTAGAAAAAGGCGAGAATAGAAATGTTTTAATGAATAAGTTTAATATTGGCTCATCAACTATTTATGACATTAAAAAACAAAAAGATAAACTAATGAAGTTTGCTTCTCAATCGGTAATAACTGAAAAATTTGTCGTAGTCTCCCACTACCCCTTTGCATATTATCTATGTTAGGATATGTAGTATTCATCATTAAAGACTACTCAAATAATAAATCACTTATTTATTATTTCTTTAAGACACAATTATACAATTAATAATCAACTTTAAGAACAATAAATTATCATGGAGTATTATCAACATTCAATTATGGACGACGGAATACTAACTGATATCACGAGGGGAAATAACACGTACAATCAAACTACACATTTAAATTTAAGCCACAAAAGTTACAGACCTGAAATCTTCTTCAGTAGGAACCTGGAACAAGTAGAATTTATAAAGTGGCTGTAATCTAGGATATCTTCAATAACTTCTGATCCGCCTTAAATAATCTTCAAAAATCACTTCATTAAGCTAGACGGTTAAAAACACCTTCTTGGACAACGACGTAGTTTACTTTTTAATCCCAAACACGGAGTTCTACTCTATCAAACCGCTTAGTCATCCTCTTCTTCATTTCATTTCTCCCTTTTATATCTCTTTCGAACTCGCTAAACACGAAACTATCTTATTTGCATAAGTCACACTTCCAGCTCTCAGTGGGGATTGGTCAAAATAAATACAATTTAAAAGTTTATGAGAGAAGGTTAGTGAAACGCGTAAGCACCCGTCACAACCCCCCTCCGAGAAAAAAAGCGTGACTTATTGACGGTCTAAACGACCTGCAAGAATTCGCTTAATTTACCTAACATCTGAAAAACACTGAACCTGCACAAATTTTAACTACTCTAGAATGCCTGAACTTGTAAAAAGTTAACTCACGAACTTTATAACGCCTGAAAATACTAAACTTGTAGAAAGTTTTAACTCACGAACTTTATAATGCCTGAAAACACTGAATTAGCAGAAAATTTTAACTCTCTAAGTTAGAAACTTTAATTAAACTAGCACACAGAAATGACTACTCAAAAGGGTACTCCACTCTAATTTATTTATCTTTCACAATATTAGGTTCCCTACAGTGCATCCCATTCGGGCGAAGATCAGGGGAAAACCTTTCAAGGAAAAAACCCTGATCATGCACTTTACTTAAGTGCTAATAAATACAAAAAATTTTTATACAATATCTTCATACGACATCAAACTTTCATCACATCACTATGTTCAGGGACTGCTGCCCTGAAAGGAAACCTTGTCAATTTTTTCTAAAACATGACATTAAATGCACAGAATTTTTATACAACTTCCTTATTGACATAAAATATGGCATACATTATATTATATATATATAGTTTAGTAACAAAATAACCCTTATCTGGTTTCATTTTCAAAAATTCCCAATCAATCGCGCTGCGCTGTTAATGTTTTTTGTTAGTATTCCTAATTACGCCGCGCCCAGAAACCAGACATTACTTATACATCTTAATAATTACACACAAAATATATACATTTTACATAGAATATATTACAACAAACAATACAAGTAATCTCACATATAAAGCCACGTCTTTAATGTGTAGCAAAACAATTGCAATTCAACAAATGTTTTTCCACAATTTGGAAAAAAATTAATACAAAAGTCTTTTCAACCGATATGAAAATGCACACAACTCAGTGACACTTTTGTACGTTAACTTTACAAAAAAATTAGACTAGCCCACATGGAAAATACTCCGAACTGTCTGTCAGAGGAAAAATAAACAAATTAGAATTATACAACCTGACTAGTCTTTAGATCCAATCTGCATAGGCTTTGTCTCCTACCATGGCTTCTGTGCTGGATGACCTTGTCCTAGGGTTGTCCACTTTGCACTCCAACTTTCTGGGTCCCTTCTTCCATCGAGTCCGTTGAAGTTGATATGCTCCTGCTGAGGCGTTGTTTCCTTCTGTGAGAACTGGAACTTGGCTGTTGTCCACTCGACGTCGGCTCCGAAGATTGTATGGACAGCTCCTTTCCTGATGAGGTCTGTTATACTTGAATCTGTGGGATGGTCCTGGAACTGCTCTTTCAGAACTATTTTCTTCCACCTTTCTATAACGCTTCCTGGAGGGACGAGAGGACATTGACGAGGAAATCTTTCTTTTCTCACGATCTGCTTGGGCCTCTGGTCTCTTCTTCCGTACATTGTCCATCCATGAGTCAGGCCTTCCTCTTTTCTCTCTCTCAGCACATACAGGTCTTTTTTTCCTGAAATTATACGCGTTATCCCCCGAAGAAACAGTAGATTCCGTCCGTCCACGTTTTTTTCTCACCTCTACTCCATCGCGTCTATTCGCAACTATATCTCTGCTACCATTTACATTTCCTGATTTCGATCCTTTACGACCACCCCTATCATTCTCCGATTGCACCAATGACGACTGCGCATCATCTGACCTGATTGATGTCACTGCACCATGATTACTACTAGTGTTACTTTCCGACTCGGCAACACTGTCTTCTCTTTGATAGTAAATTCTCACCTGGTCAACATTAACCGTTATTCTTTTACCCAATTTTAATATTACTAAATTATTATTATTTTTTACACTCAGAACTTTATATGGGCCTTCAAACTTTGGCATAAATTTACCTACTATTTTTTTACATTTTGAACTTAACGGGTGAGTTTGAACTAATACTAGATC
This sequence comes from Trichonephila clavata, assembly GCA_019973975.1. NCBI lineage: Eukaryota > Metazoa > Arthropoda > Arachnida > Araneae > Nephilidae > Trichonephila > Trichonephila clavata. Next base: position 83,512 of record BMAO01030694.1, on the reverse strand, counting down.
ACCAACTTTCACATTATTTTCACGCCTCTTTTTATTATAATATTTCGCCCACTTCTCTTGCTGGCGCTTTGTATGAACTCTAGCTTCCTCAAACAACCTTTCTATGTTCCCACAAACTAAATCTGATCCATCTGTTACCATAACTAATTTCTGAAAAGGAGTGATTAAATTTCGACCTAAAAATAATTCCGCCGGTGTTTTACCCGTTGTCTCATGTACTGCTGTCCTAATTGCATAACCGAACTCTTGCAGAAATTGATCCCAGTTAGTGTGATTATCCGCGACAAAACTCGAAATCATTTTTAAAAGAGTGCGATTGACTCGTTCTGTTTGATTAGCTTGTGGACGATATACCACAGTTTTAACGTGTTTTATGTGCAATCTGCGACACACTTGCTCGAAAACTTCGGATATCATTTGGGGACCATTGTCGGTGACTAACTTTACAGGAGCTCCATAACGCGCAATATAATTCTCAAAAAATGCATTGGCAATTGCTTTAGCCGAAGCTTTCCTTAAGGGAACTATTTCAACCCATTTAGAAAAATTATCGGTAATTACTAAAATAAATCTATAGCGTTCTGGACTAGTTGCAGGGTATGGGCCTAACAAATCTAAAGACACGATTTCATTCGGAAAATTCGTTATTATGGGAATTAATTGACCAGCTGGTAATCCGTTTTTATAATTGACTTTTTGGCATTGGTCGCAGGTTGCTACATATTTATAAATGTATTTCCTCATGTACGGAAAATAACACGCGTCCTTTAATTTTAAGTAGGTTTTCTTTTTGCCTAGATGACCTGCCATAGGCGAGTCATGAAATTCTCGCATAACATCTTTACGTAAAGTTTTAGGTATAAATACCCTTAACTCACCTAGTGTGGTTGTATACTTTGCATAATATAGCAAACCGTCAACGATTTTAAAGTCATTGGACCAATTTCTGCAGATCGATTCATTAACAGAACTATCGTCCGGATTTTCCAAAAACTTCATAATGTGACCTAGCTCCGGGTCATTTCTCTGTTCCTCTCTTAACTGTTCTCTAGAAGATAATACTAACGATCTAATCACCGCACAAGACACTTTTGGTTCCTCATTACTTTCTAACGGGTTTCTGGACAACATATCAGCCACTAAATTTTGCGTACCTGGGCGATGTTCCCATTCTACATTAAAATTCGCCAACTTAAGCGTCCACCTTATCATTCTAGATGACAAATTCTTTCCCTTTGTTAATTTGGTAAGTGCAGCATGGTCTGTTATCACTTTAACCGGCAAGGATCCGAAATACGTGCGATATTTATTTAATGCCCATATGACAGCTAAACATTCACGTTCCGTCACAGTATAATTCCTTTCTGCTCGGTTTAAAGTTCTCGATGCAAACGCTATAGGCCTATTATTCTGTGTCAATACTGCTCCTACCCCCACTGAGCTCGCATCCGTATAGAGTTCAAACGGCTGGGAAAAATCTGGTAATTGTAACACTGGAGCTTCTGTCAGTGCTTTCTTAATACGATCAAAGGCTTCTTGCGCTGATTCCGACCAATGGAACTTAGAGTTCTTTCGTTTTAAATTATATAAGGGTTCACACATGTCTGCGTAGTTTTTAATAAACTTTTGATACCAACCCGTCATTCCTAAAAATTTTGCTATTTGTTTTGCCGTTTTCGGAGGTTTCATTTCAATAATTGCTTTTAACTTTTCCTCATCTGTTTTAACTCCTTCTTTATTAATAACTAAACCCAAATAACGTAATTGTTCCCTCGCGAAATGACATTTCTCGCGATTCAATGTCAAACCAGCCTCCTGCAATAATCTGAATACTTCCCGTAAATGCTCTACATGGCTTTCAAAAGATGGAGACGCGATTATCACGTCATCCATATAACAGTGAACAAAACGGCCGAGGACTGGCCTGAGGATCATCTCAATGGCCCTTTGAAAATTTGGAGCTGCCCCCGAAAGGCCAAATGGCATGCGAGTAAATGCAAAAGTACCATTTTTTGTAACAAACGCCGTCTTATGCACATCTTTGGGGTCTACTGCCATCTGAAAGTATCCGCTGCGTAAATCAAGTGATGTCATAATTTCGGTGTGCGGAATATTAGTGATCAAATCATCAATTATTGGTAGCGGATATCGCGGATATCTCGTGACCGCATTTAACTTCCTATAATCTATTGCAAACCTATAAGCTTCTGGGTCATCTAACGGCAACCCGTTTTTCTTCCGACATAAAACAACTGGAGACGCGTAGGGCGATGTTGTTGGAACTATTGTTCCATCACCCAACATCTTCTGAACATGGTAGTCGATTATACCCTGTTTGACCCTGTCATAGCGATAAGGTCTCGAAAAAACAGGAGGACTATCCCCCGTGTCAATTTCATGACAAAATACATGTGTTAGACCAGGCTTAAGCGAAAACAGCCCATGAAATTCTTTAAACAAAATCTGCAATTCTTGCTTTTGTTTTGAATTTAACTTAGTGTTAGATAAATCTATTTGAACCGGTTCGTCCAAAATTGCCACTTTTTCCGTTTTCGAATCCGGAATGATTAACGATTTAGACAGGAAATCAAAACTAATTTTCGCGTATGACATGAAATCAACACCCAGGATGCATGGATATTGCATCTCAGCAATCACATGAAATTTCCATAACTGCGAAAATTCTCTTATTTTAATTTTCAGCTCAACTGTGCCTAAATTTCTGCACTGTGACCCTTGAGCTGTAACTACTTCATCTAACGATTTTTTTAAAGGACAGAAAGAAAAATACGACCGGTACGTTTTTTCTGAAATAAATGACTTTTCCGCACCTGTATCCCAGAGCGCTTTTAAAAAAGTATCATTCAACAAAATCGGCACATACGGAAGTTCAACTGGTGATAATCTCAATGAATTAAGTCTAATTCTATTAGGAGGATTTGACTCAACACGATCTCTTTGAAAGTTTAAATTGGCATTTCTTTGCCTTTCGCTGTTGCAACCAACACGCCTCCAATTCTGTTTTGCTGAATCATCATTAGGACCCTTCCTAACCACCATCCTACGGTTCTGATACCGGTCTGTTCTCTGATTTGACTGATTGTATCGATTTCCACCCTCGAATCCTTGATTTTGATAATTACGACGAGGAAAATTATTCGCACCCCTGCCTAGTCCTCTTTGATCATTTTGACTATTTCCGACCCCAGTATCTCTCCAGTTTCTATTATTCCTTCTTTCCTCAGGATTCCTACTCACATCCCAACTTCGTCTAGCAAAATTATTACTCGAACCCTGATTTTCCCTGCAGTTATGACGTTCCTCATACCTGTCTACCAACTCTATCAATTGAGTTTTCGTTGTGGGGTTTCGAACTTCTAAATAATCCATTATTTGGGGTTCTAGTCGCATTACTATGTGATCAATCAACTTTATCTCATCATAATTTAATTCCAAGGTTTTATGTAATTTTAACATTTGAAAAATAAAGTCTGACGGGGCTTGACCTCTCCTTTGTTTTGACGAAAAAAACTGAGCTTCTAGCTCTGATTTATTCCGTATTACCGGAAAACTATCTGACAATTTCTTTTTAAGTGTTGCAAATGCAGTCGCTTCTTCATTTACACACTCGAACCCAATCACTTGGAACCAGTCTAACGCTCTCCCAACTAAATGACCTTTTAAATATGCACACGATAGATTCGCCGGTATTTCATAGTAAGCTATATTATCATCAATATTATTTAAAAACTCAAACACATTTTCTTTACCCGAAAAAAATAACTCCGGCAAAACTCTAAATCCTGCACCTGCTCTTAATTCCGGTATTTCGTTTGGGCGCCAGTGTCGTAGTCTCCCACTACCCCTTTGCATATTATCTATGTTAGGATATGTAGTATTCATCATTAAAGACTACTCAAATAATAAATCACTTATTTATTATTTCTTTAAGACACAATTATACAATTAATAATCAACTTTAAGAACAATAAATTATCATGGAGTATTATCAACATTCAATTATGGACGACGGAATACTAACTGATATCACGAGGGGAAATAACACGTACAATCAAACTACACATTTAAATTTAAGCCACAAAAGTTACAGACCTGAAATCTTCTTCAGTAGGAACCTGGAACAAGTAGAATTTATAAAGTGGCTGTAATCTAGGATATCTTCAATAACTTCTGATCCGCCTTAAATAATCTTCAAAAATCACTTCATTAAGCTAGACGGTTAAAAACACCTTCTTGGACAACGACGTAGTTTACTTTTTAATCCCAAACACGGAGTTCTACTCTATCAAACCGCTTAGTCATCCTCTTCTTCATTTCATTTCTCCCTTTTATATCTCTTTCGAACTCGCTAAACACGAAACTATCTTATTTGCATAAGTCACACTTCCAGCTCTCAGTGGGGATTGGTCAAAATAAATACAATTTAAAAGTTTATGAGAGAAGGTTAGTGAAACGCGTAAGCACCCGTCACAAATTGGCTTCTAGACAAACATTAAAAAAACCAAAACTGGAACAGGTAGATAGTGTATTGTTCAAATGGTTTAGTGCAGTACGTTCTGAAGGAAAACCGGTAACAGGGCCAAAGACTGTAGAAAAGGCAAAGAAATTCGGCCAAGATTTAGGAGTTGCTGAAAGTGAATGTAATTATTCTGATGGTTGGCTCAGAAACTTTAAGTTTCGGCATGGAATTCGGAGACTTGATGTAACTGGAGAAACACTTTCAGCAAACCAAAACTCTGCAGAAAAATACAAAGACGAGTTTGAGAAAATCGTGGCTGATAATGATTTAACACTTGGACAGATTTATAATGCTGATGAAACAGAGCTATTGTGGCGATGTTTACCAACATCTACACTAGCTGGGGGAGGAGAAAAAGCAGCCAAGGGTTTTAAAAAAAACAAAGACAGATTAACCGTTTAGCTATGTGCTAATGCGTCTGGAAACCACTGAGTGACCCCTTTTGTGATAGGTAAATCTGCAAAACTCAGGGCTTTTAAGAATGTTACATACTTGCCTGTCCAATACGATGCTCAATCAAATGCGTGGATGACTGCCGCCCTCTTTAAAGACAGGTTTTTTCACCACTTTGTGCCTGAGGTCAAGGAATCCTTCAAAAGCCTTGGTCTACCAGAAGATACTAAAGCCATCCTTCTTTTGGACAATTGCAAAGCCCACCCGCCAGTAGATGAGTTAGTTTCTGGAAATATTGTTGCTACTCTGCTCCCACCTAACGTAACATCTTTGATTCAACCCATGAACCAAGGGGTTATTCAAAATTTTAAATGCTTTTATAGAAGGTCTTTTATTCAAGGCCTGTTAAATGCCGACTGTGACGTGACTGATTTTCAAAAAAAGTTTACAGTAAAAGATGCCGTCTATGCTATTGCACTGTCTTGGAACCAGGTAAAAAACACAACACTCCAAAAATGCTGGAGAAAACTTTGGCCAGCTGCAAACCCTGCATCTGACCTAACTCTACAGACTGATGAGGAAGAAAACCATCAAGACGCTCTGACCAAAGTTTTGGATGTCGTTAAAAGTGCTGACAATCCCTTGAAAAACCTGCCTGGAGATGAGGTAGAGGAGTGGCTTCTAATCGACGAGAATGAGCCTGTTAAACAAGAACTAACCGATGAGGACATTATCAACATTGTAGTAAACCCTCAGCCTACTCAAAATCGTGAAGAAAGTGACTCAGATGCCGAAACGGAAGAAAAGGAAAAAATCAGCTGGGCAGAAGCTGCAGAATCACTAAATAAGTTTATCTCTTTTGCTGAGGCTAGTACTAGCTACAGAGCTTCAGAAATTATTGATTTCCATATCATTAAAAATAAATTTTATACTAAACGCCAAAAGTCAAGAAAACAAAGACATTCGTGACTTTTTTAAATCTAAGTGAAATATGTGTTTTACAGTACGTGTACATACATTATATGAAATGCAAAATAAACTTTGTTGTATGTATTTGCATACTGTATTTGTAGTTTAATTATTAACCTAATTGTTCTTATAATTACCGTCCGATAGACCGGAATTTTCGGTAGTCCGGCACCGAGTTGGTCCCGAACGTGCCGGATTATCGGACTTCTACTGTATTTGACTAAATTTTGCTTTTTTCTGTAAAAACCGAAACGTTAATGCTCTAAGTTGAGTCTTATAGAACAATCTGTAGTTAATTTATTGTTTCGATCCATATTTTAAAATTGAAATCTGAAGTGTAATTTTATGTTTGAATAATAAAGCACGTGATCATCAATGAACTCTTCTATCTTCAAGTACTACAACTTAAACTGTTTTGTATTCTCTAGTTAACGGTCTTTGTATGAAAACAGAAACACTTAAGTTGCGCGAAATTGTCCCCTACTGTGATAGAAGTTTGTAATGGAAGCTTTGTATTTGACAGCAGAAAGATTTAAGCAACCAAATGCTGGTAAAAATATGGTATGAAATCCTTATATAATATTTCTTCAATACTATAGTTCGTAAACAAGTTTTATATCGTATTCTCAATGAGCTAGAGCGCATGCGCAAATTGAGCATTAGTACTTAATATTGTGGAAATCTGGTGTGCAGTACATTTTACCGGTATTGCAATTTGCTTTCGGCCTATTTTATTCAATGGCAGATGCTGTCAACGAAAAGGTAAGCTATGTCCAGATATGCTGAAGATTCGTAAGAAAAGAATTTTCCTTAAGTGCAATATAATCATAAAGGCGCTTTTATTTACTTAAGCCTATTGTTGAAAAGTACATATTGTTCCGAAATTAAATTTATTTTATTTCCGGTGTAGGAAGAGCGGGTATTTTTGAAATTTATATTTTAAAATTATATACACTAACTATAAAAAAATATTTTATCATGGGCATGATTTCTGTTTCTTGCACATCAGCAAAAACACGTTGCAGTTCTCGTATGGCGCGTTTCTTCAGTATAAAGTTAAAAATCGGTATAATTAAGAAAAAAGTTATAAAGTTTATAATTAAATAGCAAAGTATTTTTCAAACTTTATGTGGAAGCAAAATCCGAATTTTAAAAAAATTGAATTAGTTCTTACGAATTTTAATTTTCCTGTGAAATAAAGTAGTAAAATTTACTGATATTTCCGGTGTTTTCTATTGTTGAATCGTAAGTCTTTAAAGTACTTTTTTTAAAATTCTGATAAGAATTGTTATTGTTAGGTTTGTGATAATTTCCTACTATAATATACCGAAAGCTAGTTTTGAAAAATGTAGAAAGCTTTGTGTAATACATATGCAATGATGGAATTCAAATTGTCTTATTTATGAAATTGACTACCCTAATATGAAATCATTCTAGGTATAAAAAGTATTATAAAATGAAATATAGTTGAAATGTTATCCAACTATTTGAGATCAAAATAATAGTTCCAAGCTTGTTTAAACAAAGCTTTCAAATTAAAATGAAGAAAATTTTCAATTGTATTTCTGAAATGATTGTCTATGTGGGAAGCTGTTTCAATGTAAGGAAAAGTAAATATAAAGCTTTTTCTGAATAATTTTAAAACTTTATTATATCTTACCTTAATTTTTACCTATTGCATTATATTCCCTAAGCTGGCATTTTATAAGAATATTAGTGTGGAAGAAAATGAGTTTTCTTTGTATAATTTTCTCTTATTGTGAGGGAATATAATTCACAACATGTGTAAACAAGTTTCCTTGCCTAAAATTTGCAGCATATGCATTTAATTTCTTTCATTAAATTAGATTGTAAAATTGAGTACCTATATGCTAGAAATGTATTACTTTACAAAGGGTGTTTTATATTTGTATAAATATATGGTAATGATTCAGTATTTTGGACATATCAGATTTCTGCTAGTTAGTTAAAACTGATAGTAAATATTTATCTTAGCAGAGAGGAATTTAATGTTTTGACACTTATTTTAATTATATTGTTTCAATGTGCATTTAGGTAGAATATGGAAGAATTTTACTCTCTAGTTCAATTATATATGTATAGTCTTGTCAAGACTTATTTAGTATAGCATTAACCAATTTTGTGAAATCAAAAAAAGTATTGCCAATCGGATTGATTGTGATATGCAACAACGATAATAGCATTTGGCAACATCTTTTGATTTGATAAAATTTATGGATCGCATTATTTGTAGATACTGAGTTGTTTTCTTCATTAAGAATGTTGGTAATCCTTAAATGTGCTCTGAGTTCTCATTTTTCATCATTTGAAACAAAGTCATCTGTAAAAAGAGACTAACAATGAAGCTTCACCTTTCTCTTCGACATCATTTGATGTTTTTTGGCTTGTTTTGTTATGCTGTATAATAAAGATAATACCTATATCTTGAGTGTAATTAAAAGCTCATCCAGCTCAATTTAATAATGTTATTTATAAATTTTGCAATTAGGACTACTTTGGTTGCAATCTGCCAAGAATGTTCTTTCTTATTTGATTAGGGTAGCTTAATATTAACAAGATAATATATGTTCAAGCATTGTGCTATAGTTTTAAATTGAAGTTATTAATCAAATTATATAAAAGAACTTAGAATATTGTAAAAATCAAATAGATAAATTTATTCAGAAGGTTACAGCTTTTCCTTAATCTTACTCTTTTTTTTTTTAATTGTAAAAATGTTATTGATGTGTAGAAATTTCAACTTATCCACTCAACTTTTTATGACCTGGTTCCATTCTTAATAACAATTTGGGTATATACGTTTTATCACTACAGTGCCAACCTTCAAGATAACTTGTCCAGTTGTCAACCCCAATTTCTCATATATCATGCGCCCTGAATTGAAAACCGTGTGCTTTGTTTCATCTTATGTCACCAATATGGTTGTGATAATATGCTTGTACCACAACTTATAGGTCAAATTGATCACACAATTAAAAGTTATTGGTGTATGTCTGTACTATGGCAACAATGACAAAGCTCAAAATAACTCGTCAAGTTGGCAACCCATAATTTCGCGTGCCATACATGCTGAACTGGCAACCATGTGCTTCATTTCATATAAAGTCACCTATAGGATGACTATCATTCACATGTATCTTTATCCAAGTCTTAGCATTAGACTTTCAATTGTATTCAAAAACAATTTTATAGTCTTCATACCTCTTGATTTAAAAGGATCAAGAGACTTGAACTCCAAAAAGAGAATATTATCTTGTATGCCCTTGTAATAACCATTCATTGGGAGTCTATTTCTGCTAAACCTGTTCACAATAAATTTACTCAACAAAAGAAACATGTTTGCGGAATTTAAAGTTATGTTGTCCAATAGTTATACAGGAATTTTAATGTCTGCAATCTTTCTTAAATGTTGATTTTCCCTAACCCTGTTCATTGCAGATTTCTACTCAACAAAAGATATATGCTTGTCAAATTTAAAGTCTGGATGTGTTTAATAATTGAAAAATGTATGGTTCCATCTATAATTTCCCCACAAACCCCCTTCCCTTCAGTGTCAATTTCTGTAAGACCTGTTTTTAAATGTTGCGAAATGTAATAAATCATTTTCCAAATATAATCGGAAAGAGTTTTCCATTATTGGTTACATATCATCGTATTTTTCTATTTCACACATACAAACTTTTTTTACCAAGAGGTTTTAGAAAAAACTCACTAAAAATAAATCTCAACATTTTTTTGGCAGTATGCTTGCAGTTTCTTTGAAGCATCAGAGAGCTAACTTTTTGCAAAATTTAGAATGATACAAAGAACAGTGTGGATTTGTATGTGTCCTAAACAAATATGATGTACACTCTTTTGGGTGAATTATTCTTTAATCAATTTGTGTGTGTTTTCCTCATAATGGATCCCTTGGTAGTTTTGTACTGAATGTTAACTTTTTAAATATCTTGAATCAATAATCATGTATGAGTGATAAAAATTTTGTCAATTTGTAGTATTTTATAAGAAACAAAAAAATTCGATTTGATCTTTTGCAGCAAAATATGGTGACCAAAAAAATGAATCTAGATAATTTTGAGGGTAATAGTACCGTGAATCATCTAGTTCTAGTGAGAATTTGAAATGTAACCAACATTCCCCCCCCCCCAGTTATTTTAAAGAATGTAAAAACAAACTGTGTATAATGTAAAATTATTCTCTGTATTAATGTAACTATTTATATTTTAATTGTATAATTCTAATGTTTTTCTTTTTTTTAAGGTCAATGAATATAAAGATAAAGTGAAACTTCAAGTAAGTCTTATTTTTTTTATTTCTTTAATGACTTTTCTTTATTAATAAATATTTCTAATGCTTTTCCTTTTTCTTTAGGCAGAAAATTTAGTACTCAATCAATTCCCTCAGAAAATTTTAGAGCTTGAAGCACTTTTAAAGGTAATTGCTTCACTTCTGAAATTTGTTTTTCTTAATATATAATTATGAAATTTCTATAATATTTATGAATGTTTATTGAAATTTTTTTCATGAAATTTTTTCTGTGAAAATTTTTAGTTTTTATGTAATTGGATGAGTATGGTAATTTTGTTTTAAATATGTTTTTTTTATGTGAAAGTTTTCTGCAATGTGTGTGTGTGTGTGTATTAGATTCATTACTTAAAACTGGGTTTTATTTTAAGTTGGTTGTTTAGAGTAATGTCTTTTAATTCTTTCTCTGGTGTCTTTTGAAGCCAAATAAACTTATAGCAAGCATTTTTTCTTTATAATTTAAATTTAGTCTAAAACAATGATTGGTTTAAATGTATTTTCATCTACTAAAATTACTAGAGGATATTGGAAACATCTTGTAATTTTGCGTTTTAGACTGATGACATAATATCTAATAGATCTTTTGTAACATTTGAACTTGAAATTCCTAATTTATGTGATAGACACACAAATAACCTGTTCAGTTGGTTATTTCTCCTTCTCAAAATCTTTTAAAAAATTTTAATTGTTAATTCAATAAATTAAGGATAGTTAATTTTTTTAAAAGATCCAATTTAATATATTGTAATGTTATTTGTTTTGCATTTTTGTTCAAAAGTATTTATTAAAACTAAAACTTTCTGTGGTCCTTGAATTGTATTGTTTTTTACATAAATTTCTTCCTTTAAGTTTCAAATAAAATCCTGTTATGATCTTAAATATGTTAGCTGTTTTCAAATTGTCTTGCTAACTATGAATAGTATAATGATGTATGAATAACACACTAAATGTTAAATTACAAATGCTCAAACTTTTGGCATCCCCAGTTTGAAAAAATAAAAACAAATAAGGTTGAGATTTAAAAAAAAATCTTATTCTGATTTTTTTAAATTTGTATTTTAATTAGAGATTACTTAATTGTGTGTTATGGATAAGAAGGACCCTTATATTCGGCTATCTGAATTTGAAAGCAAGTTGTGTTATATATGACTTTGATATTTATTTTTTTTTTTCTTCAGACAGAAAAGTTTACAGTATCAGACTTGTCAGCTATACATTGTGAACTTAACATTCCTATACCTGAGCCGCCATTACATAATCATGAAACTGATGATGTAAGTGCTGTTTAATGTTATAAAAATATATTTATTTTTCTTTTAATCTTGTTCTTCCTGAATAACTTATAAGATGCCTCATTAAAATTTAAACATTCGCTGTGATGTACATGTGTTTGTTTTTTTTTAAAAATTATTATCAAGCTACTTTGTTTTACTAGCCCCTTTTTTACTTCATAATTTTTAAAAATATTTAAAGAACTTCATTTGCTTTAGTAGCAACATTATTTCATAGAAAAATATAAAGTATTTTGGTTCAATAATTCTTTTTACTTATGCAGTGTATGCACGCAAATATATGATCAAATATTTTAGTTGATGAAAGCATTAAGATGAGTATTTTAAGGTGTCTATTTTTTTCTCATGGAATTACTCTTAATTATATAAAATATTCTTATTAGTAATCCTGAAAAAATTATTTTTTTTTTAGGTTCCATCCAAAAAGCGAAAATTTAATGTTATATCTAACGACGTTTCTGATGTCCAAGGTGAGAATTCTTTTACCATATACCTAAAAACAAGTTTTATGTAATTTGAATGCTTTACAGTGTAAGATTGGGTGCTTCATTGGCTATTATAGGAATATTTAGCTCTTATTTTGTAAGGGCCATAACAAAAAATTTCTCTTCAAAAAGAGAATCCCATTTAAATCTAATGGATAATGCAGTGGTTATAAAAAGGTGTTGTAATATTTCTGTATATTGATCCAAAAATAACAGGCAGTTAGAATTTTTTTTCAAAAGAGATAGATCTAAGATTGAGTTTTTAGAAACATGGTATAATTACATCATTGGATGTAATCTTGCATAAACAATCTATAAATTCTTGCATGGATTTATACCAAATGGATTGAAGTAATGTGAAATCAGTGTTATTGTCAACAAGTGGATCAATTAATATGCAATTCTGCAGTACGTGATGACGTGCAAGTATGTGATGAGCCACGTACTTGGAATGTTTAAGCTCAATTTTTGGCATTATATGCCCATAGGGTTTGAGATACATGTAGATCTGACCTTCTCGAAATGGGAGAAATGTCACTCGGATACACATGGTTTTTGTTTTATAAACATAAGGGGAAGGGAATGTTTCCGAATTGAATGCTTTATGACGTTTCAAATGAACTCATGGTTCTTGTTTTTCAGTGAAGATGAGATTTATTTTCCCTGGAGCATTTGATTTGGGTTTGCAGAGTAGTTTTTAATGGATAATTGGATCTGATAGACAAAATTATTTTTTTACAAGGTCGAAGTATCGAATATGTTCAACTGGACTTGGAATATCAGAATGATGCAAAATTTATTCTAAATTAGAATCAGAGAATAGTGATAAGGACAAATAATATATTATGATTGTTCTGTTAATTGTGAATTTTATGATAATGATATTTCTGACATCTGTATGCCAATTGCATCGATTTAGGCTTAACTACACAACCCTCCGGCCGTGGCAGTATGCACATGTTTGCGTCCTTCGTCCCCAAAGGGTTAAAAGCAATTTATTAAACAAACAATTCATCTAAATGAAAAATATTTTGAATAATTTATATTTTTCGACAATTTCCTTGGCTCTAATAATGACTTGTATATTAACGTGTTTTTTAGTCATCTATGCTGATATTTGCTACAATTAGAGACTTCATACATTCCTTGAGTTCATTCTTGTCCTTTGGAGCTAAATATTGAGCATGTTTTTTCATTAAACTTTACATATTCTCCATGAGGTTTAAATCGGATGGTTTGCTTTTATTGTTCTTAATCTAAACTATTTTCAACTTGTGGCAAGATACAGATTCTTATTGGAAGATAGTCATATTCTTAAATTAATATCCCAATGATGAAATCATAAAATGTTACAGTTCATCCATATGTACTTCAATATTTATCCTTCCTGTCAAAATATGCAGCTTTCCGAAGCTCTCTACATTCACACGCTCTCAAATTATGACAGGTATTAAGCTTCCCTTGCTGTTTCAAGTCAACTGTAATAAAAGCTTCTGACAATGCCAAATATGGAAACCATGATGATCAGGGGAAATGCAAAACATGAATTTATGGTTAAAAAGTACATTCACTCCTGAACTCCCCATTGGAATCTGCTTTTGCTCCACTTCACTCTGGTCCCTTTTCTTACAAGTAAGTAGTGTCTTTGTCTTAAGAACAAGGGATTGTGAATATAAAGTTCATGGGGTCATGATTGTGTGGCATCCACTCCTTGCCATTTTCTACTTGTAAAGTCCGACTCCTAAAGCAATTTTTCCTTGTAATAGCATTTTGTCTTAGTTTGGTTATTTGTTTAAAATCACTATCTGCATAATTTTTATTTTGGGGATAATATTTTAAAATAGTTGGCTAAGTCCCTCATTGCATGGAGTCAGTCATTGTTCATTCTGGTGTCTTTCATGCAACCCAAGCTCAAAATATTCTAATGTTTGCAATTGTCTTTAGGAATATTTCAATTGTTTATATAACTTTAATTATTTTTTATAAGATTTTTTTAGACTCCAAGGAACAATTTGTGTCACCTAATTGTGAACACTTTCATTTATTTTGTCTTCATTATTTATTTTTTCACATACATTTTGTATTGTAATTTGTGATACAATGCCTTTTTTGGTTAGTCTAATATATTTTTTTGAATTGGAGCTATATTTAGACTGAAGATAAAATTATGTTAGAATAAATTTGTACTTTTTCTATTGAATAGTATTTATTTTTTAATCAAACATGAACTCGTGTCGTAATTCTTATTACATTTTTGCACTATTAATCTGAATATTTTATTTATAATTGCAGGTACAAAAGTCTTACTGCTTCCTAATGGCACAGTACCATCAAATAGTCATATAGTTGCAGTTGTAGAATTAGTAAAACCACGTATTCAACAGCTTGTAGAAGATGCTAATGTTGTGAGTATAAGTTTAAATTAGTCTTATAACATCAGATAATATATTTGTACTTATTCAACTAAAATTGTGACATTCTTGGCAATTTAAATTGTCAGAACTTGTGAGTAAATTAGGAAAAAATAGGCATTTTGAATTGTTTAGGAAACATTTCCAAAATTCAATTGCTCTCTTATTTGAAATAAATTCAAAATCATATTTAAAGTGTCTCATTAATTTTCATTTTATATTGAAGAAAGTATTTTGTGAAATTGCATATACTGTACAAAAAAAGATTGTGTATCCAGTTATAAGCATAATAAAAATTTATTTTTAAAAGGTGACATTTAAAACTGATATTTACTCGATTGTTTTTGAAAAATTTTGTAAGCTGTGTAATAAAAAGTGTTCATTTAAGATTAAATTTCCCCCTTTTTTTTCCCAACTAAGATCTTGTGTACATTTTTTTTGTAAACTATTAAGAATTGTATGATTTGGAGGAGTCATTTTTTTAAGTAAAACACTAGTGTAATCTAGATGAAACTTTGCAGTTTTGTTCAGAATTGAGTAATCATTCATATCTGTGTATTTACTATATATTTCCATGTGTAAGCCAATAATTTTTTTTACTTTTTAGAGCTGAAATATGGGGTTAACTTATATATGGCCCTAAACTTACAGCTCAAGAAAAACATAGTGTGGAAAAAATTTTACAATAGCCATGGGCAAACAATTTTCTTAAGTTTTCTAGTGTTTTGAAAGAAATCAAAATTTTCAAGTAGTTCTTAAAATTTATATTTACTAATTGAGAAGTTTGAATGCATCTGACATACCTGTCAACTTCTATGTTTTGTGCGTGAAATTCTTTTCACCTAAATCGTAGATTCCCAACCTTTTTTGAACTGGCGCCCCTTTTTCTAGTAAATATTTCGATGCCGCCCCTCCCACTCTAGAGAAATAAAATTGTACATAATACATGGTGAAAACGAGTTAAGTTTTAAAAAATATCCTATTACTAATAGAATATATTTTTTAGTTTAATTTTTCTAAAGCCCCATTTTTTTCACTGGCGAATCTGGAGTAGCTATTGCCACAAATATAATTAAATGTGTAATCTTTTATATTTTAATCATGGATAGGATATTGTTGGAATTGAAATGCTACTGAATTTCTTTGTTTAAAAGAGTTAAATAAAAGTTTTAGCTTACCTGTTATAAAGACAGGCAAGGGTTTTTACGATACGAAGTAATTCACAATAAACTATTGCTTTCAAAATAAATATAAATTGTAGCTTTAGCCTTTAAAAAATCACGTTAATTTCTGGTTAACATATTTAATTATGTTTCTTGGATAATATACATAATGAAATACAGTGGACAAAACATCTTTCCTACTGCTCACAGACAAAAACAACATGTGCATTGCACTATATCACTCAATTTAATGTAGGTCTGAATGTAATGTAATTTTTTAAGTTTTTCATCCACTTCCCGAACTACCGAAATATGTGAATTTTTGCACGTGATATAGAAATGATTTAAATGCATACAATCAACATAAGGTAAACAGTATTAAAGTTTACTTTTGTTTGTACATAATCAGCGTTTTTTTTAAGTCTCTTTTAGAATATATATTTTTAATCTGCCTAAGCCTCTCTGTGTCATCTCAACACCCCCTAATTTTCTTTGAGTCTTCTACTGCCTCCCTGAAAGCCTCAAACGTCCACAAGGGGGCGTTATCACCCATGTTGAGAACCTATGACCTAAATCGTTCATTTTTGCAAGATAGCCTTGATCTGCTGACAATATTCTCCCTACCAGCTCTTATTTTATATTCACAACAGCCAAAAATAAATAGGTAGAAACTAAAATATTTATTGGCATTAGGCTGTAAAAAAATTGGTGAAGCTTATCTTTCTGAATATCTCATTTCACATTAGCTATTGATTACTGATTGGATGTGGTTTTGTTTGGCAAAATATTTTTAGTTTCTTCCTCTGTAGAAACTTTTCTAGAACTCAACTTTGAGCTTTGCATGTGTCTGTCTGTATTATTTATGCTTTATATAGCCAGCTTGTTTTCGTCAATGGACTAAATTCATATGATGTCATAATCACATGATAATTTTAAACCACGTGTTTTTAGCCATTCAAGTTCAAAAACACATGTGATGTCATAGTCACAATAAATGCAATTATCTATTTTCAGCAAATCAGTTCATTCACTTCGTTGTTGCCAAATTACGCTTTTTACAGAAACTTTTTTTTAAAAAAATTAATATTTGTCACTTTATTTAAAAGTACATGCATAAAACAAGATTTTTTTTTTCTTTAATTTTAAAATCTTTTTGCAGAAATTCCTTTTTATAACTCTTGAGCATCTTTACCCAACTATGCAATTTGAAATTTTACCTAAGTTTTACAAATAGAATAAAAAGTACGAGCTAGTTTATTGTCCGTTTTGTATTCACGTGTTTATAATATCATGTGGCCGTCATGAATTTAGTCCATTGTTCTGTTTACCTTAGTGTTTATCTAAAGTATAATATACTTTCAAATATATAAAGAATATAAAAACGAATTAGTATCATAGCACCCAAAAAGGGTAGAAAATATGCATTTCTCATGGTGGCTAATATGATAGTCTGTCGTGAAAACTGCTAAGTGTTCCAAATATATCGAGAAGCAGTTACTCAAAAATGGATTGTTCCTTCGGCCCTTATAACATTTGACTGAAAAGTCCTTGAAATACTGCTTATCTTCTCTTGTAGTCTAAAATCTGATTTTGCTTAGCAGTGTAGTGTTCTTACAAAATCTTATGATTTGCTTCATATTTAGGATATTTGTATATCGTGTGATGGTTGTAAAATTGTTATGCATTATTTTAAGAATTTGCTTGACATTTTGATCATGCGTTATTTTACACTATCTTTTGTAAAAAGTATACAATTGTAATAAGTAAAAGTAGTAATAATTCTTTAATTTTTACCTCTTTTAGCTAAAAATGTGGATTCAATTTCTAATACCTAGGATTGAAGATGGCAACAATTTTGGTGTGTCTATACAGGTAATTTTATTCTTATAAAAGTTATTGTCAATAGCATTGTATTAATATATACAAAAGATGTTGCAAACTTAAGTTTTGTCTCCCCCCCCCCTCTCAAAAACTTTTACTGTTAAAAAAAATACATCCTTAACTATATATCTTGCACTATTTTTTGGCATTGAGACATTTATCATAACATGCAATCAGTTTAAAGAAACAACTCTTGGGAAAATTCGGTACCCTGCAGTACAAAGAATTGTTGCACAGCTTGCTCCGCCTCAACATTGTTTCAAAAGTGACATCCTAAGAGTGCGGCTTTCAGTGCAGGGAGCAAGTGCTAATCTAATAAGGGCAAGATCAGTGCTGTGGGCTTTATGATGCAATATCTCCCATCCAAAGTGACAAATCGGATCTTTTTAGAGCCATGCTGTGTCATCCAAGATCACGATGCTTTCACTCAAGGGGGGGGGGTTGAGGGTATTGTAGTAGCGTGCCACATTGATGTTCCTTTCATGGAGGAAATAAAGGAGAATTGCACCATTTGTATCACTATAACCTTTCTTGCGAAGGCTGACATTTTGAATTTTTCCTCGCTTGTGAACTAAGGTGCTTCCACATCATTAAGGCAACCAATGTTACTGGGGTAAGATAATGTCTTGTTGCCTGGGATGATTCTGAACAGAAACTTGATTTCACTGTCGTGGGTACCACATCACAAGCACTCAAGGCACATTCCCATTCTTCTAATCCATGGTTAGGTTTCTCGGCATTGGTCTTGTAGACACTTCTTAGTAACCTAGCATATCCTGAAACATGAACCTGAGCACAACCAATGTACAAAAGTAGATACCATGTCAGCTTAATTAATGCACCTGTCTGTTAACACCATGTATTGTCCACCAATGCCCACTTCAACTTTCATCTTCCACTGCCTTCCTTCACTAAACATGCAGCGCTAGCGACCAACAATTTGACAAGACTAGACCTTTCACCATACATGGTCAATAGGCATTTATGGATGACTGACATGTGCCCATACATACCAGATAGCAGCATGTACTTCCATTGGTGACCTCATCGTCAGTACACATCTGATGATTTGTTCCCTAATAACCTTGGGCATGCGAGTTTGCTGCTACTTTCTCTTTAGTGCTCTGTGTATTCATCATTCCTCCTACGCTGTGATGTCTCTTCTGTTGTTGAACAAGCAACAAGATGTGGTTTCTTGTTGTGATTGTTTTTCACCTGGTTTTTCATCTTTTATTTGGGAAATGGCTAAACTTTTGTAACATCTTTCGTATATTACAAGAAGCAAAAGTCTGTTAAAAATTAACAAACTTTCCCTTTTTTGCAAAACCTTCCACCCTACTCATTTCTTTTAATTAGTAAAACATTGTGAATTAATAAAAAGTTAAGGTAATCCAGCTTATATATATATATATATATATATTCTTGATTTATTACTGAAAGTTATTGTGATAAATATATATATATTGTGCATTCAGTAGGGTGGATGCTTCTGAATTTTGAATGAGAATGGGAAAATCTTCTGGTATTCTCGATCAAAAAATGACATAATTGTACACTTATTCAAATGGGGGAAAGGTGTATTTGATGTGTTGATGCATTGTTTAAATTTGTATGAATATCAGCAGTCACCAAGCTCTTCATTGGGTATTTCAAAATGTGGTGTGATTATATTTTAAGTTACTCATCTGTATCCTCTCATTAAGCTTTTGGTTAGATTAAAAAACAATAAAACTTTCCTCTTAATTTAAAAAGGATAAGACGTGAATTTCTGAAACAAATGTAATTTTTTTTCACATTCTAACTCCCCTCCCTCTTGGGAGTTGATTTCTTCAAAACCTGTTTGTGGATCTATGCTCAACAAAAACATACTTTTCAAATTTTAAGTCTGATAGTTCAGGAGAACTTGTGATGAGCGAGTGTGTCACTTTTCTCCTATATATATATATATTTAGATGGATTAATATCCTAGTTATATATTAAATTATACAGTATTGATTATTGTAGTTCTAGCAACAAAAATCTAAAACACGTGAATTGCTTTGATTTTCCTTCCAAAATTGAAGTAAATCTTTGCAGTCTCTTTTGTTATTCCAATTTGGGCTGCCTGAAAGAGATTAATTTTGTTTTCTAGAAAAAGATTTTAGTGGGGGTTCTCTTGGATCCCTTTACACAGAAAGAGCTTGCCAAAGGTACAAATTCCAGAATCATCAATGACGCTCCCTTGAGCTAGCTGTTAATTGTAATTGTGTTTTCAACAATATTTTAAAGTACTTCAAAAAATGCAGATGATTAATATAAACTATATTGTAAATATTGACTTAATGGTAGCTTAGATTTTGAATCCGAGAATTTTTAACTCAAGAAAAATATATTTTGAGCAATTTTAAGTACATTTTTACCCATAAAGGAATATTTATTTTAAAGAAATTTGTTTTTGCATCTTTTGAAACCCATGAACATTGGCATTCACGTTTTTGCAGCTTGCCCTTAAAAAAAAGCTGTAACAATAAATATTTATAGTTTATATGAATGGTGTAACTTCTGAAAAAAACCATGACAACCACTTTAAAAGAAATTGACACTTTTGTAAGAGTGGGTGAAAATCAAATATTGTGTACATTTTGTGCATGATTGTTGATCAATATGTGTTGATATTTTCATAGGCAATATCCAAAACAGACTAAAAGTCATTTATCTGACTTTTTAATGTGGCAGTTAGTCTAAAGTTATTTGAGACAGGAAATATACAGATTAAAAATAAAATCGATATTTTAAAGTTTTTTTTTTAAAAATTATTTTCATGACTTCACAAACATCATTTTATATATATATAAATGGACAATTTGTGTAATAAATTTTTATAGTGGAATATTATGTGTATAAAGTTGAATTTTTGGTAAAATTATAAAAATGGAATTTTGCTTTAAACATTAGAAAAAATAAATATGGGGAAAACTTTCATGCATATAACTCCTGAATGAATGACTAAGTGTTGAGTAAATAAATATTCATTTATTTGTTGTATTTAATTGAAATATTTAAATTTATAAAGAATCTCAGCAACAGATTTCATTCTAAATTATGCCTGATGTTTTATCAAATACTTTAGGAAGATACTTTGGGAGAAATCCGCACAGTTGAAAGTGAAGCAGCTGCTTATTTTGACCAGATATCCCGGTATTTCTTAACAAGAGGGAAAATTGTATCTAAAGTTGCTAAGTATCCTCATGTAGTAAGTATTTTTGCCACGAGTAACACAACTTGATGGTCTCTAATAAATTAAGTGATTAAATTACATATTCAGATTTGATGGGTTTTGACCAAACTTTGTTTTTTAGGATGATTTCCGAAGAACTGTTAGCGAACTTGATGAAAAAGAATTTCTTAGCATGCGCCTTATTATCTGTGAATTAAGAAACCATTATGTAAGTTTCATATGTGCCACTTTTTTTATCTTGTAAATACTTGAAAAACAATTAGCATTTTAAGTTAAATTTACCTTAGCCTTAGTCCTCATGTGAGGTGGAAGTTTTGAAAGTAAGGTATTAATCTATTTTTAATCTTCCATTTAGCTATAAAGCACAAAAAAAACTATTCTGTGAGAAGAAACTAAACAGAACCTGCCAAAAAGTCTACCATAAGCTTAAAAAGAACGAATATTTATATTAAAACTGGCATATATGTAGATGCACGTTAAAATATCACAGATTGAGCACGTTAAAGCTAAAAATTTTGATTTATTAAGATGGGGGCGGAGTATAATTATATAGATGTTGCCTACAGGTAATGAAGTATAACTTTGAATCAAATTCTGTGAAAGAACTTTAAGAATAATTAATTAGCGAGAACTAAACTTGTGTGTTTTGTATTTGGCTCTTGTCTGCATTTTTATATCTGTAAAGTATGCAACTAGAGCTTTTATTTAAATCCTTAGTAACTTTATGGATGAAAACATTGCACGCAGAAATACAGGGTAAACCAAATGTTTTGCCCGGATAAATATTTATTGTGCTTAAAGTATTACACTATCTGGCCAAAAGTATCCGGACACCTAGTGTTATGGACTTGAGCATCCTGAGGCACATATTAATATGATGTTGGTCCCCCTTTTGCATGGATGACAGCCTGCACACGTTTGGGAAGACTTTCCACCAATTTTTGACAGGTGACCATAGGAATTACCTTCCAGGCGTCCATCACAGCTGAAGTGAGTCCTTGCAGTGAGGATGGTCGATTTGGCTGGCTACGTAATATGCACTCTAATTTGTCCCAAATGTGTTCTATGGGATTTAGATCGGGGCTCTGAGAAGACCAGTCCAGTTTTTGAACTCCCATTTCGTCAAACCACGTCTGTGCAAGCCTCGATGTGTGAATGGAGCAGTTATCCTGCTGGAAGAGAAATGGGCCTTCCCCGAAATATTGCCATAGAGTTGGGAGTGCAGCATTGTCCAGAATATCTACATACATCTCAGAGTTCATGTTTCCAATCCCATGAACTAATGGACCCAGGCCAAACCACGAGAAACACCCCCACACCATTATGCTTCCACCACCAAACTTAACAGTCTGCACAATGCAGTCACTAAAGAAACGTTTGCCGGGCATCCGCCAAACCCAGACAAGTCCATCCGACTGCCAGACTGTAAAGCGAGATTCATAACTCCAAAGAACAATTTTCCACAGTCCAATGACGGTGAGCTCTACACCATTGCAATCGATGCTTCGCATTCTGTGGAGTGATGTTTGGCTTGTGAGCGGCTGCACGACCATGGAATCCCAAGTTTCTTCACTCGCGACGGACAGTCCTGCTGCTAACACTAATTCCTGATGAACTTTGGAACTCCTGAAAAATTTCCACCAACGAGGACTTGCGAATTTTTTTCACTACCCTTTTCAGAGTTCTGCGGCTGCGTTCACAAAGTATTTTTGGCCTACCGGTTCGTTTTTCTGCCGTTTCACTGCCTCGACGTTTCCACTTCACAATTACATCACTCAAAGTCGATTTAGGCTTCTGTAGAATGTCCGCAATCTCACGAACTGATTTCCCACAAAGGTGGCATCCCACTATACTGCCACGATCAAACTCACTAAGCTCCTTTGACTTACTCATTGCCTTACAAACACATAAATACAATCTGACAAACCACTACCAACACACTTTTATAGCTTTCAATTACGTATCAAATTGCGTACTTGCCAGAACCACTTTTTTAAGGGGTGTCCGAATACTTTTGGCCAGATAGTGTATAATTACATATGTATTTGTTTGGGTGTGTTGCAAGTACTGTTATAAATCTTCTGTATGAGACTTTACCTCGGTAAATTTCAACGTGTGCCCCCCTGTTAGCTCGGAGAATGTAAAAGCGGTATTCTAGTTCCCACCAAATGTTCTTTAACCTGTCTTGCACTTTATAAGCATGTAACCTCAGTCTTTTAAGAATTCTTGCCAAACTTGTTTGTGATGTTTGAAGTTCACATGATGCTTTACAAGTTGACTTAGTTAGGACTCTGTTGCAAAGATTGCCGAATGTGTTCAACAATTGCTTCAATTGCATTAGATCTGCTACTTCTGGATTAAATTTTTAACACTGCCTGCTTCTTTAAAGATTTCATACTATTGCTTTTGCACCTGCAGGTTTGCTTACATAACATCTAAATTTACTCTGAATGTTAATGATTTTTTTTTCGTGAAACCAAGGCACACATAGAGATTTCTCTTGGATTAACATCATTTCGGCAAAAATTAATATCTTCCTGACAAATTTTTCCCCATATCACTCTTAAAGAATCATTTGCATCATCTGCTACACACACACAAAAATTTAAATTGTCCTATCCAATGATACAAAAGTTACATTATTATATAAGATTATTTTGTAGTCAGAGGACAAGCCTTCTAATTCACCCTGTGTATTTGTAATGTAAAGTTTGCTAAATGTTATACCCTAAATATTGGCATAAATAGAAACTTAGAGATGAAGTGGCATGTTTTGAACGTTTGCTTTTTGTCCCAAGTTGTAATTTTTAAAAAATCCAATGTTGTATTATTTTTCTGAGTAATTAAATTGTGTTAAAATGATTTTTTTTTTTTTTTTTTTTTTTTTACTAATAGCGTAGTACTAAAGCATACTTTAATGTAGTTGATTTTGGTATATATTTTTTTTCATTTACTTTTTATTTTTCAGGCCACATTACATGATTTAATCACCAAGAATCTGGAAAAAATAAAGAAACCTAGGACATCAAATGCGGATACTATGTATTGAAGTTTTAGAGAAATATCAGAAGAAAGTTATTTTTTGTCTCAAACAATTGCTTGTGTAATGCTTGGGACTCCTCATTGTTCATTTTTATTTTCCAAAAATAGTTCATTTGCTTTTTCGGATATAATTTATATATGATTAAGTGGTTGTAAATAACATTTTAAATTTTGGCTATTGAGGAGTACATGCTTTTACCATTTGTGACTTGTTTGAGACTGAAATGTTTTTGCTTCTGTTTCAATAAAGCATTTTATAAAAAAAGGATAGAAGTGTTGCATTAAGTTTATTTTTATATTATATCAAATCTCACACACAATACTATCACAGATTTCTTCTTGGCATATGTTGAATAACTCCAATCACATTTAGTATATAACCCATTATGTATTTTAACTAGTAATATACTCATTTGAAAGAGTGTTCTTGAAATTCTCATCACAACTTAGACAAAATTGTGTTATCAATATGAGTGGCTTCATGGGGACTAAATTACAATTTTAATGTGTTAATTAGCTTTAATATTGATTTTTAAAAATTTTTATTCTCATAGATGCAGGGTTTTTTCCACACTGCTTCCTTTGTGTCAAAATTTTTTTTAAGATTTGCTGAAATTTTTAATTATAATAGTTTTATATTTAAAAAAAAGAAATGGGTCCTGTATTGAGTACTTAGTTTTTTGCAATTTTACTGTATACTCTTCAAAAGATCCTTGTACCAAACAATAGATAAGAATGTTCACAATTCTAAAAGTGCAAGGAAAATTTATGTTGCAGCAAGATAAATTTAAATCCCAACTGCAACTAAAATTACAAAAGCTGTTAATGTTTTGTATTTGTCTGCCCTTCCTGTACATTGTTTATTTTTAGTTAATTTGAATTCTGGCCAATTATTACGTATCTAAAGATTTTTCTTTCAGATAAGTCATTTTATCGCAAATCAATGAGAAATTTTGTGGTCATATTTTTACTGTGGCCAATTATAATTCTGGTAGTCGCTGATCCATAAAACTGGACTTCTTATACTAGAAGGATTACTGAGATTTTAGGTGTACATTTTCACTGAAATAAGTGCTGCAATATTTTTTCATCTACACAAGGGGTCAACCAACTGCAGCTATTAAGACTTCTGCCTCTATGTATTAAAATTAATGTGTCTACTAAAAATTGTTTCCCTTTATAGTTATAAATTGAAAATATTTACATATATGTATAAACATTTAGAGTGACTGAAGAAAGTTTATTGAGAATCACAGTGGAAGTATTACAATTTGTTCTAAAGCTTTAAAAATCTAATTTTTGGGGGAAAATGCTGTATTCCATCGAAAATAAGTTCTCTCAAAATGGTTTAATTAGTACTCATTAATGGACAAATACTTAAATCTCAACAGAAGTGACAAAAACACCTGTTTTGTAATATGCTCAAGATTTAATACAAAAGAAGTTGAAATTCCACAAATTATGAGAAAGATGGTACGAAATTTTTTTCATTGTAACTTTTTACTCTTTCTTGGATTGGGTCATAGAGCAAAAAGTGTCTTCGGTAGTTTTTAAAGGAATGAAAAATGTTTTACTTTACGGAAAATTTTATTTAAATAAATATATATTTTGTATATATAGTCTTGTGAAACCCAGTGTGATTTTGACGCCTGGTAAGTCGTTTCAAACATTTGCTTAAAATATAGTAAATTATTTCAAAATGTTTGATAAAAAATGTAAATCATAAGAAGTAAAATCTTGATTGTTTCTTTTTACATTTTTGGTGAGGAGTATTATGGAACATAGTATGATCAAAGTGCGGCACACGAGACTTCATGAACACTCGAGAGGATTTCCGTCGAATAATGTTTTTTGCGAAAACAAGTCAATTTGATATCGGTTCTTGGCTTTAGAATCGCAGGTCATGCTCGAATGGCAGGTTTCATGGGATGCACTTTGTTTGTTAAATTGAAAACTATTTCTGCTATGCTGTTTGGATGACGCATTTCTTATCACAGCTTCAACGTGGTCATTACCAATCGAGCTGTACAATTTACTCGCTTGTTTACATCTATGTTACTTGGAATCAGACTTCTTATATCTAAACTCTTGCATCACAATTGTCATTAACAAGGGCGTCTTAAGGCATGAGCCAACTCGGCCACAATAAAAGCTGGGAATTTCGAACTATGCCAACTAGCAGCAATGGAAAGGCTGCATTATTGTCCTGCCCATCCCTACCACAGTTCACCATCACTCAGTGGCGTTACGTACACCCCTCAATGCGGGGGGCTAATATTCTCGGTTACACCACTCAATTGAAAGACTACTTTTGGTTTTTAAAATTGAGTCACGCACATTTACTTTTTAGGGTTCATCGTTCTTACTAGTATTCGACAAAGCATGCTATGTACTGTATTTAAGCCACTGGAGGGACATGCTTTTGCAAAGGGAGCAAAGTATACTACTATTGATGTCAGTTTAGGTGCATTATCAAAGAGGGTCGTTAAAATCTAATAGTCGAAGGGCACGATAAATGACGACTACAGCAGTATAAATAATGCAAGATATGTGCTGCCGGTAACCGTGTATTCTTAGCAGAAACTCCATCGCAACTTGTCCGTTTCGATCCAGTAGTATAAATGGAGTGATTTTATTAACGTCGCACTTTAAAGCAACACGAAAGCTATTGGAAATGGACCGTAATTTTGAGCCTTGGTCAAATGAAGAGGGTGACCTTTTTTCCACCACACAATAAGAGGACACAGTCTTTTCCGCTGGTGTTTGTGGGTGAGTAATTAGCCTAGTGATAGCTATGAAAGGTATCGGAGGTTTGAACTCCGTACCTTCCGATTCGTAAGCGCGTAACTTACCACTAGACAAAAGTGATCGCTCCTGTCCGGAGGCTGTTACTGGCTTATTTAGATACCGCCACAGTACTCCCCCACCAGTGAGTCGGTGGATAAGCGAACGAGATATTTGTTATGGCGAGCGTGGGAGTTGCTACTATTGCGTCAAGTGAGTCTGATGACTTTGCTGCGCCGAGTGGGTCCGATGACTTTGCTATGCCAAGTGAGTCTGGCGACTTTGCTTGCTCTTCTTGCTGGTAGATGGCGCCATGACACATCAGAAGATTTTGCGTTTTTTTTCTTTTCAGCCGAGGTCACCAATATCGGTGGATTAGAACTGGGTACCTTCCGATTCGTTAGCGTGTAACTTACCACTAGACAAAAGTGATCACTCCTGTCCGGAGGCTGTTACTGACTTATTTAGATTCCGCCACAAAAGGCAAAGATGTGCACCAATTTTGACTCTACAAAGGAACTGAATTCCAAAGCACAACGAAATTTTTAATGCACTTTTAATTTCATTCCTTCTAATGCTTATTTAAAGTTCAGCAACATTTCGTAGAAAAATTTATTTATTGAATACTAAATGCTATTTCTAAGCGTTCAAATTTTTTTTCCTCTGCTTTTTCTTCTCTGCGTCTCGTTTTAACCGTAACTGTGTTTACATATGACATGAATTCAGAAGTTTTGTGGTGAAATATGTATGTTTTTTCAGTAGGAATTATCAAAACATGAATTTGTAAGAGATGTTTGAAAATGGTTATCATATAACGTACAATTTGTTTCTTCAAAAATTTTAGAATTTTATTCAACAATATGGCTAATAAATTAGGGTTGTCGAATGAAGTAAAAGAGATGAAGCTGGGTAAAAGTTTTGGACGAGGTGATCATCCAAGCTTTCATACATTTAGATGTAAGTATTTTTGTTTGAAAATTACCTTATAAAATCATTTCTTCAACAGTTATTTATTGACGTAATTTAAAACATTATTCAGTAACCCCTTTAATGGAATGGAATGTCCATCTGGAAAGTAGTCAAATTTTAATTAATGTGCATTAAGTCAATTGTTCTCCTATATGGTACAATCTGGATTATTTTCAGCTCAGATATAATATACTATTTAGTTTCATTGACTTCTTGAGTAAATCATTAGAAATGAATGTAATTGTTGTTTTATCATTTTAATGTAAAGGGTAACATTTTACTTCTATGATCAGCAAAAATTTTGCAAAATAAGAAAGACATAAAAACCAAAACTACTTTGAAATATACTGTTTAAAATTCAACGCTGTAGAGTTTATGTGTGTGTATGTTTTGCAGTTCATTTAAGAGAAAACTGAAAAATATTTTATAATACTCAATTTTAAATTGAGTATTTATTTTTTTTTAAACTTTCAGCTTGTGTGTGAGCCATTTAAATGATTCTTCCTTCTAAACCATGTTACCTTTTTGTATGTATAAAAAAATATTGATTTTATAACTTTATTTATTGAGTATTTAAAAAGTTTTTCTCTTTGAAGTTTATATGCTAAACATTCAGAAATTTCTAGGAAAAATTATTTAAAGACGTATAATAAAACTATAACATAGTTTTTTTATGCATTAATTTTCTTGCTTTAATTTATATTGTATTGATATAGGAAAAAATTATTTGTTTCGGTATTATATTTTCAACACATTTGTGTGTGTGTTGAAATATTAAAGTCTATGAAAACTGAGAAAATAGAGTGTTATTTATAAAATTTAAAAAATAATATGAACAGTTGAAAAAAATATTGCATTGAATTTCTCTAAACATTTTCAAAGCGTGTTAAATTCGTATTTATTTTTCAAGAATAAATATATATTAAATTTTTTTCTGAATATGTATATTTTCCGCATTAAAATTACTAGCACTTAACTAAGAAACAGGACAAATGTGTAAGAAGTGAAAAAAAATTACATTGTCAGAGTTTCTGTTATTATTATTATAAAAAAACATAAAACAATATAAAATGTTTGCTCAGCAAAAATTTATGTAAAATGTTTTAATTATTCTGTATTTTTTTTATTAGCAGAGTAGTTACCAAATTAATGTAGTTAGCATTATTCCATGTACAGTTCTGGATATGATTATTAATTTTCTAATCTAAAAGCAATTCTTATCTAATTCTGAACTACTTTTTTTAAATAAAATATATATTAATATGGATTTCGTATTAGTGTCATTGCAGCCGAATTTGCTCCATATGAATTGTCCCTTGATATCAAACATGCTTGTAGTGTAATAATTTACACATTCATGCCTTTAGTGTTTAACTTTTAGTAATCCTTTTTTGTTGCTTTCTTTTGCTGTTATGATATGGCATGATTTGCCTGGTGAATATTTTGCTATGGTGATGCTAATACACAAGTACCGTAGGTTTTATATTTTATCCTTTTGTAAGTATGAGATCTTACCTAAATTGTATAGGTAAGGTAAGTGTTGTTTAGGTAAGGCCTACAACAAAGGCATACATAAATGTAGTTAAAAACAATTTTCAATATATTCAGATTATTTTAGAGTTTGCAAACCCGTGATATATTTTCAATCCCGGGATTTTGGGACCACATATTACTCAAATCCCGGGACTGGCCCCAGAATTAGGATTGAATTATTTATGAAAAATACTCATACATTAGCATTGTTGAAATTACATAATAAAACTGAAAACAATTAAAAATGTGTTTATTATTTGTTGAAACAAATCAAAGGAAAAGCTAATTCATCATAAAAACAAATAAAAAATAGTATATAATGAAATTTTTTAAAAAAAATAATTTCTTATATTTCTGTAAACAAACTTTTTAAAAACACAGCTCGTCCAGTATTTCATCGTTCAAATGGCTTTTTATTTTTGTTACAAATTGTCCTGCAGAAGAAGATGCTGGTTCAGACTCTACACTAGTAGGTTTTATTGTCAATTAATAGGAGTATGTTTGTCTCCCTCCATTTTCAAAAAGAGATTTCTTTTGAACTTTTAATGACAGTATCTCAAATTTAATAGGTTGTATTGGTGCATATACCTCTTTGAAAACTTTATCTAGTTCTTCTGCTACACGTATAAGAGTTTTTATGTACAAACTGATTCAGTTATTGAATCAATGTGAATCAATTTCAAGTGTTATCTCGTTTGAAATAGAAGATCCAGTTGCAGGAACTGTTAGTAATGCAGTGGTATTTGAAGCATCAAGTATTGAATATAAATTGATTTCAGATCATTGTGCTAAAATATGATTTAAAAAATTAGATAAAAAGGAACTAGTTTGATATCCTGGGTCCACGTGTCAAACGCTACTTGGTGTGATAAAGAATCATGCCAAGCAGCGCATGTCTTTGGGATGAAATCCAAGATGGTGGCGTAGCAGTAGGAGATCGCCGGGAAAAAAATAATTTTAAAGAACTTTGAAATACAGTAAAATCCATTTCAAATGAAGAATATAGGAAAAGATTGAGAATAACCAAGATTAATAAAAAAATAAATATCATGTAAAAAAATATTTATTAATAGTAATATTATGCAATATATAATAAATAATTTTATAATTTTATAGTAATTATAAGGAAGAGTTAACTGTATCATATTGTAATAAGAAGCGTACATAAAAATACTCATTTAACATAATTATAAATAAATAACAAAAAAATAATTATGAATAAACATCATAATAATTAAATTACATAATAATACTTATAAATAAATAGCACAATTATAAATATAACATATTTAATAATAAGAAATATAATTTAAAAAAAACAATTATTACAAATAACAAATATTATATGATTATCGCATATAATAATTGTATTTTTATATTATATTATTAATGAAATAATTACATAATGTATATTAAAATTAATAATAAATATCAAATAAAAAATACTGCAAACGTGCAATGTTTCAAAAACTGCAATTTCCTTCAAAAAATTTCATTGAACAAGAAATGTTAAAAAATCATTTTTAAAAAGTAAAATAAATTAAAAATAGACGATATATATTTATAGCAAAAAGAAAAGTACAATACTCATTCTTTTAAAAATATATAAATCCTAGTACTAACTTATTATATTAGCAATATCCGTATTCAAAAATAGCACAAAATAAAGCAGAAGACTGCAAGATAGAGAGCAAATGCAATTAAAATGGTTAAATTGTTAAAGAAATTGAATTAAAATTAATAGGGTTACCTCAAGAAAAAGCCAATTAAGATTATTTCTAATATGCATTATCCCCATGGCAACCACATTGCCAGATGTTAAAAATATCAAGGTAACCATATTGTAATGTTATCGCCCATCTTGGCAAACATAAACAACAACTTAGCGCGCAGACCCAGGATATCAAACCAGCACCGATAAAAATTATTAATCTCTTGCTTTATTTTTCTAATTTTTTTTAAAAAAATCGCATAATAAACTCTCTTTGCTTTTATTATTCTATTATGCTTACCTAGCCACTTGTTCACTCATCAATTTTAATTGTGAACTGAATATTAAATGCAAAAAATTAAAGTGCATCTAGTAGTCTAATACTCAAAGTTTAAAAAATTTCCGTTAGATTATTTTTTCAATATATTTATCAATATGAGAACAATAATTGTCCAAAAAAATGTATGTATCAATTTTTAGAAAATTTTGATGAGAAAAAAATTGCAAAGATTGTTTTAGTCAAAATTTAAATCCCGGGATCTCAGGATTAGAAAAAATA
The DNA here is from genome assembly GCA_019973975.1 of Trichonephila clavata. Classification (NCBI taxonomy): domain Eukaryota; kingdom Metazoa; phylum Arthropoda; class Arachnida; order Araneae; family Nephilidae; genus Trichonephila; species Trichonephila clavata. Next base: position 52,237 of record BMAO01030694.1, on the reverse strand, counting down.
CCGGGAACCTGGGCCTGAAAACCCTAGATTATTAATATCTTCTAGCATTTCTTTAATAAAATTTGAAATTATTCTACTTGTATTGTTGAATTATAGAAATATAACATAAATGGTGGATTTAAAAACACAAGAAAAAATATGCTTTCCTAAGCATTTTATTTTTAAAGAATTTACTTCTGTTGAAGCTGTTTTTGAGGTTTTTTTTTTTTTTTTGTACAGAATTCATACATGATTTAATGTGTATGAAGTTTGAAATCCATTACTTGAAAGTATGTCTAATAGACTATTAAAGTAATATCTATCTACTTATGCAATAAATTTTGCTAATTTAGCTTTGAAAATTTAAGACATTGTTATATGTCAACTATGCAGACATTACCAAATATTCAGCTGTTAAAAATTTGTAAAAAGTTTTTTTAATAAAATTTTTACAAAGGCTACCCTTTTTACAAGCTTTTATTTAACTTACACTGTATGTATGTATGTATGTATGTAATTTGTTCGGGTAGAATCTTGCAACTCAATTTTGAAGCTGATATCTTCACCACATTGAGCTGAAATTTTGTATACACGTTTAGTTTGGATGACAATGCATGTTTTGACCATTTATATTCCGATATTGCAATTAATTAAAAACGTTAAACTAGTTTTGGGCGCCAACTTCGACATATCTGCATTGTTGTAATTATGTTATTACAACAATGACAAAAGTTGGCGTCGAAAATCGGTTTTCAGCCGAACTGGAATTTCATAATGTTGCGCTATTGACTGTATTAGTTAACTTTGTCTAAAAAATAATTACATTTCTACAACATAAAAATAATCTTAATTTCTACAATGTATGCAATTATTTTTTACAAATTTCTATCTATTTACTTGGATTTAAATCCAAAACAAAAAAAGTAAAGCTGTTTTTCAAGTAGATTGGTATATTAAATACCTTTCTCAACACTGTCAAGTTAAACTGAGATGGAGCATTGTGGAAATTCTTTAAAAAATTTGTCTAACTTTAATCTATGAAACTCAGACAAAAAATAATTACAGAATCGGAAAGATCATTTTTTATGTATCTTACCCATCAAAAAGGAATCCACTAGGAAAACAATAAGAGAAAAATATTATCCAGAAATGCAATGTATTTTCAATTAAAAAAAATAATTTATATTAAAATGAATGAATTTTTTAAATGAATTTTCTAATTTTAAGCCTGCAAGTAATTTCAATATACCTCATTTTATCACCAGTAATCTAAACACACACTACGACATGTGTCCTTAAATTTAATTACAGATAGAATCTGTTAATTTTATTTGAGTTTTTTTTGTTTGAAAAATTATGGCAATTTTGTTTCTTTAGATGAGTTAGGCACATTGTAAAACTAGTTCAAGGTTATTGATATCCATAAAATGTGCCAAAAGAGAATAATTTGCAAAATGACTTGAAATGTTTTAAAAATAAGGATAGAAAAAAATCGAATCTTCGAAGAAAAATTTCGTTAAATTTGGAGTTATTTTACGAAGAAAAGAGTAATATGTGCTTGGTTCCAGGAAAAAGTTCTTAAAATAGAGAAATTCCCAAAATAGAGGTTCGTTATACATGGAAGTCTGACTGTATAAAAATAATGCGATGGTTAATTATTTTTTCAAAATAAAGTTTCTAAAGATGACCTGAGCAATTAAAAAAATAGATTCTTACGTAGAAGATATTCAATGTCCAACAAAAAATTATCATTAGTTGATAAAACTTGCTTTTTTGATTATAACATGCATTTTGAATTTTAAGCATTTTATTGATTAATACAAATCTTTAAATGCCTTTTGAAGTTTTTAATAAATAACTAGATTTTTCTTCAAAGATGTTAGAGAAATACATCCCATACCTTCAAAATATTTCAAATAAATAATATATTCTTTAAGATTTTTCAAAAAATAGTCAAAATTTTAATTAAACATTGAATAACTTCATCATTTATGAAGATAATCTCACGAAACCTTTTTTTCGTATGTAGAACAATAATCCCCAAGATCTGCACAAAGATTGAAAATATTGCTTACAAATTACGGATTTAAAAAGATTGTGTTTTTCGTCTAATACCCTTTTTGTGAGAACTGATTCAGCTAAACCAGGGATGGCGAACCAACGTTGAATGAGTTGAACAGGCTGAGAAGCCTGTCCAGCGATAACTAAAAAGTAAAAAATAAATTTAAAGTAAAAAAACTTTTAAAAACAAGCTTTTATTTAAAAGTGCTAAAAAGAATAAAATAAACTTTTCCTTTAAAACTTTTTTTACTATCAACTTATAACGTCATTACACAATTTATATGATATAAAAGCTTGTCGCAATATTTAAGTACTCGTATTTACTTAGTTTGAATTTTGAAAAATTAAAATCAGTCAGGTCAAGTTATTTATTTTACTTGTTTATCTACACAGGTAAATCTCGTGACAAGCTTTTATATCATATAAATTGTGTAATGACGTTATAAGTTGATAGTAAAAAAAGTTTTAAAGGAAAAGTTTATTTTATTCTTTTTAGCACTTTTAAATAAAAGCTTGTTTTTAAAAAAGTTTTTTTACTTTTAATTTATTCTATTGTACAAGTAATACAAACAAAAGTATGAAGCAGGGGTGGGCAGACTTTTCTAGAGTACGGGCTACTTCTAATTTTTTCAACGTGTTGCTGTCCACCCAGTAGCGTAGGTCTAGTGAGCTAAAAGAAGTTACGCAATACATTTGGACTCCATTTTACAAATTTCTCTACTTCGTGAACTTTTTTGCGTAACCAAGAACATTTTACTTTTTTCTTCATAAAATAGCCTCCAAATAGTGAAGTGATTTTTATTCAATGAAATTTTCTGTTATCATTCGATTTTTTTCCGTATTTTTTAAAATACTGTATTTACTTGCATCTAAGCCGCACTTTTTTCCCAATGTTACTTAACTAATGAAAATTGAGCACGGCTTAGAATCGAAGGGGAAGAAATGTGTTGGCTGGGGCATTTAGAGCAATTACAGCTTTATGCATGTATTTAAAAGTTTTAATACTAATAAAGCTGTAATTGCTCTAAACTAATAGCTGAAATAACTAATTATTCACTTCTTATTAGTTTTCCTTTTAAATTTATTTTAATTTTGTAAAATTGGATATCAATAAATTAAATTTAAACTATTTTTTAATTTTCACACAATTTTGTTGAGATTTTGGGGGCACGGCTTAGAATCGATGGTGGCTTAGGTTTGAATAAATATGGTATTTCCAGACCTTCGTATGGTGGAACAATTGTTAGATCTTAGTGAAATCGGTCACTCCAAAATGTCTTGCCTGTCCACCAGTCGATTGCGATCAATGTTATGCCCACCCGGGTATAAAGGATAGATTTTTTATACAAAATTTTATTTTTAGTTTTAATAATATAAATGTGAATGTGCACTTTGAACTGTGCCATATCATAAGCATTGGAAATGTCAAAATAGGTCTTATATCTGGATGAAAATTTGAATTTTTCTTTTTATTGTTGATAATAATCAGGTGAAGCCCAGTGGCCTGAGTAGTTAGTACATTGCACTTCCACATCACATGCATGACATAGGGTCATGTGCAGCATGTATGTCAGTTTTTGTTAGAATAACGATTTGATTGCTTTAATTTATTTCTTGTAATTAAAACAATTTTTGTATTTTTAACATTATCAGTTGGAAAAAAGGTGCATGCTTTATTTTATCTATGCTATGTTATTTTAGCATTGTAGGAAATTAGTATGTTATCTCTATTTTTGTTTCACTTTTTTTGTCTGTTACTAAAATCAGATTATTTTGTTATCTGCTTTATTTTCATTACCTATTTTAATTTTTTTAGTTAAGATTTCAATTAAAATTTAATTTGTGATCATTTAAAATATGAAACTATTGATATTTATCTTTTACCCCTATTAGTATGAATTGATTTCTGTATTGCTAAATCAATGAAGCTCACAAGGTATGAAATAAACACAACTACCATCAATCATGAAATGCATGAGTATTGATTAATATTTATAAAGGAGTTGGAACCCTATTCGTTAAAATTAGTGTTTATGCTTTTAATACTTTCTTATTTTAATGGACCTGGAAATATTTTTATATACAGCCAGGATTTAAGTAAAGTTGACTTGCTTTTTGGATCTCAATTAATATCTCATGTCTTTTATGGCCAGCATTGTCAAGTCATGGGCTCGAAAAAATTCTTGAAAATACTCAAGTAAAAGTAATTTTCTTAAAAAAAGTATGTTAAAATAATTAGAGTGTATGCTTATCTAAAATGTATTCATATTTTAGAAATTTTTATAATTACAAAATATATCAGGAAATGATTGACACAAATTAGTTTTAATTCCGACAATTTTTCAAAATAAACCAGTACTTTATTTTTGAGAAGGTATTACAATAACAATTAAATTTATTGAAACTCAAAGCCCTGGCATTGACATCTAACATAAGCTTGAGGAGGGGGAAGCTAGCTCAATTGTCATCCTTGTTACTCAACCTTGGTTCAAAATTACAAGGTCCATCGCCTATAGCCTTCATGTTGCTTCAGAATGTAGAGTAAATTAAAATCAAAATTATGTGCCTTTTAGTTTATTCAAGTGCTAATTCTCAATTTCGAGGCAATTTAAACATTTTTTTATCGTTAAAAATAAAAGTTACTATACTTTTAAATGAGAAATAGTTTTTTAATTCATATTTTGTTTTCCTTTGAACAAAATTGTCTTTTTTTCCTTCAACTTTTGAACCTTACCTTTTTCAGATTTAAAAAAAAATGTAACCTATATATATATATATACGTTTGAGAAAGAATTTTGAAAAATTATCCAAATTGATTTCTTGTACTAAATGGTTGATTGATGTAGCTGCTGTAGCCTAGTGGTTATGGTCTTGAACTCAAGGCCTGAGTGTTGTGGATTCGAGTCCTGATGCTACTAAGAACTTGTCATATATAGATGGAGCGGATGCGTGTTAAATCTGTCGAAATTCAATGTCCTCCTGTTGATGTGATGTTGCAGGAGAGAGAGTGCTAGCTCAACCAACCCCAGTGGTTCTAGAGCCTCCCAACCCCACCCTTGTGTACATCACTAAGTGAGTGTATTTTTAGTTTAGTGAGAGATGTTTTACTTTTGATGCCTGATTCTCTAAAACTGAATGGTAATATTATATTTGGTGTTCATCAGAAAATTCTAAAACCTTGTTTTATTTATTGCTCAATAAAAATTACAGATGTCAGAATCATAACAATGATGAGAATTTTTAAAAATTCTGAATGGAGGAAATTATGTAAAAATTTCAAATTTATTGTAGCTTTTGAAACTTATATATATATACATGTTTAGATTTTTCGGTTGCTTTTTTCTAAGCCCTTGATACTCAAAACTATTTAATTGAAGTTATTAGTGAGTTCATTATTTAAATAATTTTGAAAAATGTTTTGTGTTAGATTCAAATGTGTAGTATCAAAAATAAATTTGGGTGGTTGAGTTTTAAAAAGTTAAAGGGAAAAAAATGAGGACTATGTGCACCAAATGTATCAGCAAATATATCCTATTTCGGTTCACTTAGCAACAAAAATTATTTGGTACCAGAAGTGACAATAAGTTTGCCAAAATACCAACCACATAGTTTTTCGTAAACCTTATTAATAAAAAGTTATTATATTGTTACTGTGTAACAACACATGAAATTTAACCACTTTTTCTCTTTTTGCATACGGAAACAGTGTGTAGCATTAATTTCGTTCTTTTTTATATTAAACGAGGATTTTTGTTTGAAAAATAGAAGAAAGTCTACATATATTCTACATGAAGACGATTTCATTCTATTGTTTAAACTGGAATTATCAGAAAGGAGGAGATAATCATTTATGTTTGCTATAAGTTTTGTAGTGGACGAACATTCTATTTCTTTCATTTGAAAGCTAAATCTGGAGCTATGAGATAGGAGAAAATCTGCATGATAATAAGATCAGTGATTTTTTGGTTCTTATTGTACAATTTTACAAAATTCGACTTCTTTTTCTCTACATCAGCAACTATGCTGCCATTGATTTTAAAACATATGTCATCTTGTTTCATGTTGCAACGATTTCAGAATTGAAGGTCGCGCTTTAGCGCAATTTTAAAATAGTCTCCATAGGGTACGCTTTAGTAGGATATAGCCGAACTAATGTAATGTAATTTTGATATAATAGATATTTTTGTGTTGAAGGAAAACAAGTAATATAAAAAAAAAATTTAATCAATCCCTACTTTGAATGGAGGAATAGAAAGTATTTTATTAACGGATTGAAAATTTGAGCAATATATATATATATATATATATATAATAAAGAAATTCTCTAAATAGTAAGGATTAAATTTCCATAGTTTTAACAGGTTATTATTATAGATTTATTATTCTTCCTAAATAGTTTGATACCCCCAATTTCTAATTTTAGATAAAGTTATTTTTTTTAAATTTACTTTAAATTTTAGTCTCTTAGATAATGGTAGTATGTTTACAATTCTTATTTTATTATTTCTATTCTTTTCATACTTTTGCTAAGTGCTACTTTTCAGCCATTGCTTTGCTTTGAATTTGTATGTGGGTCCAGAATCTGGCAATATAACTTGTTTATTGTACTCAGATTTAGCGTGGGCTTTGCATTTCTGTATGCAATTTTTAGGTAAGTTACCTTTTTCTCATAATGGATTTAGATTTCCTATCCATTATTTACAATAGGTTTTTGCTCAGTATTATTAACAGAAAGGGGGAAGGTTGGCTGGCCAAAATCATGTTCAACCCCACTTTTATATAGAGAAATTTTTTTTGTATATAAGCTGTCCTAAGTCAGAAGTGTTGATAATACTGTAGCATCCATTTTTTTTATATTTAACTCTGTTATTTTAATTTTTCATATCTCCTTTTAAATTCTGTTGTCTGGTTGTCTTGCAATTACAATTATTTTGTTTTAATCATGTTTATTCATCTCTTGTAGAGAAATTTTGATTATATATATAGGGAGAGAGTGCACCAATAGTAGGAGTTGATAAAAGAGCATGATTTGTCTGCATTATTTGTAACAATGCACACCCGGTTTGGCTAAAAAACCGGTTTTCGACGCCAACTTTTGTCATTGTTTTAACAGTCACATTGTTACAACAATGAAGACGAATCTAAGTCTGTGTCAAAAACCCGTAATTAATTAATTTTAATTTAATTAATTAATATTTGAAAAAATTGTATTAACATTAAGTGTTATCCACTGCAATGTCATCCACCAAAAATTTATTTGAACTTGATTGGATGAGTAGAAAGTATTTTATTAACGGATTAAAAATTTGAACAAGATAAATAGAGAGAGAGAGAGAGTGGGCTAATAGTAGGAATTGAAAAAAGTATTACGTTTTATAAATCTGTTATTTTCTAAAAAAAATTATTATTAAAGCTTCTATTTCTTTTATCCCATGGTTCCGCACAAAAAAGAGGTACCAGCTCCCGGAGTATATACTATGACTACAATGGTAAAATACCAATCCGCAGCCCCATGAGAAATATATATATAAAAAAAAATCGTTTATCCCTATACAGCATTATTTTAATTGGACGATTTTCTAATTTCGACTTTTATCATCTCAACAAAGTTTAGCTGTGGAACTCTTATACGATGAACATATTTATTCCGTAATTTGAGTCATTTCATAATTTCTGTTCTAGCAATTTCATAGATAGTAAATTAATTTTAGTGAGAGGACTAATTCGAAACATAACGGGGTATCGCTCTTTCTGTTGATCTTGAGATATTTTAAAGCATTTTACTCCATTTTAGTTCTATTCATAGCATTTTTTCAAATGTGAAGGGCAATTTTACTTCAAAAATTTTATAACCGGATCAGCTTTCTACAGGACACCACCTTCGAAATAATGAGAGCAGTATTAGGAACCAATACTGCTAAATTCTGATCTCTATCGCGACATTCCTGTAAAAGACACGCAAGAGAAAGGGGGGTGACCCTTTTCTTAATAATTCTCTCTATCCTAGGGCTTTGCTTCCGCGTAGCAATAAAATGCATTTGTTTATTTGGTTGAATTAGGACCTAGCTCATGGATCGGCAACCTGTGACACGTGGTACAATTCTCGGTGGCACTCTGCACTACTCTCCAAATTTGTCAATTTTTGAGGGTTGGAAGTTGATAAATTTGTAATAGAACTTCTTGACAAACATCTTCAGAATTACGGACATTTACGGAATTATGAAAAAATCTGAAAGATAACTCCAAAGATAAATTTACAGCTATTTTGTAAATTATTGTATTTCCTTGCTGGAGAGATTTAATTGTTTGAAGGAGAGAAAATTGCATGTTCTCTCTACTTTCCGCTTTGGTTTTACATATCTGAGTAAAAAATATCTCTTCATATGAAAAATATTTTGAGTCCACAAAGAAATTGTTTAGCAACTGAATGCTCAGATTCGTGACAAATAGAAAGTCACAAATTATACCCCTGATTATGTAATGTGAAAACATAGAGCGGTGGAAGCATTAGATTCTCAATAAAATTTTTATTTATCTTTTTAACTATAATGAAGGGAAATACACTTATATTTTATGCTGTCTATTTCTTATTTTAGTAAATATGTGTGTTTAAAAGTACTTAATATCGGTACAATTTTAATTATTCTTATTTTGTTGAAGAAATGAATATATTTTATGCTGTTTATTTTTATGTTAAGGGGGTTCACCTATGTGATGGGTTCAAAAAAATTTTTAAAAATTTCCCTCCATAAATTGCTTCCTTAACATGTCCTAGAATACGGTGATAAAGTGTTTTTTTTTATTTGAACGCGTTATAAAGATGCGAGTGTTAGAGGAGCAGCTGTTCGGAGCGCTGTGTTGGCAATCGAAAGCTGGGCCTATTATGTTCAGTCGGGCTTAATACCATTGACCTTTCAAAACAAATATACGTTCATACAAGTTTGTAGAGGTTTAAAAAGAAATATGTATAGTTATTGAACATTTCGTAGAACTTTTTTTAGTCTTCGCCACCAGACATCGTCGATTGGGGTAAGTTAAGATTTTCTTTGTTTTAATCGGACTTGAAACTTTTTAAACGCGTTTTTCTCAAAATTGTGTTATTCAAATTTTCCTCCATCATATCTCAAGAACGGTTTGACCGACGGGCATGAAATTTATAGGGTGGACTCAGCACATATATACGCACCAAATGGACTACGATGGGGGGGGGGGGGGAAGCATAGAAGAAACTAGCCGCCTCTGAAAATTTCCCTCGATTTTTAATCATAATTGATAGGATATCTTTCTAAATGCCGCAATAACCTAATTACAGTGAATGGTTTCTTTCTCAAACCGTCAGGCATGATTTGAGGCTTTCAATGGTATCGCATTGTGTATCTGTATAGTTGCGACATTAATTCGATTAAGACATAATAGACTGAGAGGTTAATGCTTCTAATGTTGCTTCTAATTTAGACATATTTTAATGGTTTCCTGAATTCTTCCAGCTTTGACATTCATCAATGACTTTGCACCCTTATGTGTTTTTAAAATTTTATTCTTACTAAGAGCTGTCATTAACTGTAATTAATTGCAAGCAAAAATTAGGCAATTTTAGCGTTTTTTTAGAAAGAGAAAACATAGCGTCATCAATTGTTGCAAAACAACTTTGAAATCAGTACTCACTTATAAAAGCCAGTCATTGTTTGGCGTAAATTAACATTATCTTTAATGATTATTCTTAGAATATAATCTTGGTGCCGCGGTACCCTTGTGGTCATGGTCACGAGCTCGTGTTTGTCATTTCATGAGTTCAATCCCTTGTGCTTCTAAAGACCCGCCGTTTTGAGGGTTTCATGCTCATTATAAAACTGTCGCGGTTTAAAGTCCTCCCATTGGCGTGGTGTGGAAGTATAGAGAGGGGATTCCAGCTCAGGTCATTTGACCGTGGTTTAAAATTACGAGATCTGTTGCCAGTGGCTCTCATGTTTCATTTTGTGCAACATTGATGAACACTCATTCATGATAACCGTTTTATATAAATTAAGCAACAGACAATTGACCTCTTTTGAAATTATTGTTCAATTTAGCCTCTTAACTGCCCATGAAAAGTTATGCGATTCGCTCCCCAGGGCCATCGTTTTTCACATAGTCGAGCATATGCGGTGTATTCGGGGGGGGGGGGAGAGAAAAGGCAAAAATAAGCACATTTTTCTCTGAAGTAAGTCAAACACACACACACTGTTAGGGTCATTTTATTGCATTCCAAAGCCTTCGGAATAGTTTTACTGTTAACAATGCAAAGAAAAGAATCGCATTTCGCAAAGACGGAAGTATACGTCCGGGGCACACAACGCATGGGTTGAGCGAGACGGAAATAAAACGACGGTGGCACGTAAGGGGTTAATATAAACTATAAACTAAACTCAGTAGCGCAACAACCCATAGAGGTATCAGATCTGCAGTGCCCATCTCAATTTTCATGACCTTGGATGCTGAGGTACATGAGATGTTCCGGTCAGATGATCAGTCTGACTTGAAATTCCCCTGTGTTTTGTTCCCAAGCAAGCTTGGTGCTCATTTATCGATCCACTGAAGGGATGAAAGGCTTAGTCGGCCTTGCGTAGCCCGGGGTTTGAACCCCTAACCTGTGGCGGGAAAGCACAATGCGCTACCAGCCACTGGGCTTCGAGGGGTTTATTAAATTTTAGACCTTCAGAAAAATGCTAGATTTTGATAGATGATTTAGTTCTAAAATAACGGTATATTGGTTAGCGACGCTGACTGCTGTGCCGTAGGGCCTAGGTTCGAATCCTCGATAAGGCATGGTTGTTTATAAATGTATAGTGCCTTCGCGGCATGGAGATACTCTTAAAGCCGTCGAGCCACAAGTCCTCTCGTGAGGGTGGTGGAAAGTGAATACAGGTGGAAAGCCTCTGACCACACTCCCATGGTGTTCGCCCTCAAAATTGGGATGGAACCGAGCCGAACCACCTGCATACTCAAAGCTACGGCGAACGACAAGCGTACAATGTAGCCCAATGTCATGATGAATTTCTTGGGCCTCGATCTGACTACGTCAGACAGGTGGCATTAGCAGCAACAACATAACTGATTCAAGACATACTGTGAATTCAGGGTATTCGTACATTGGTAGTCGTAATCACAAAAGAGCCTCGCTTTCATAAAATACTTAGATCAGTGTATAGTTAAGATTAGATGGTATGTAATAAAATCTAATTTACTATTTCCTCGAAAAGTTACATATAAAAGTATAAAATTGGTAAAACATACATTATGCTCTTTATCTCAAATACTCAAACTGCTGTTCTGTAATCAGAACCTTGTAGGATAGATATCCTGTAGTTTGAATAATTCCTATGGGCTTTCGTTGCATGTTTGACCAAATTTCATGTCACTGACCTAGAAATGGAATCCCATTCTTGTTTTAAATCGTTATTGTCATATTTATTGGAAATTTGTCTGGCTCGTCGTACATTTCGATCAAGAATTTCCCATAAATGTTCATTGGAATTTATTCTAGTGACACAGGAGGAAATTCCCGTCCACACGAAGATGGAAACCTTGTTGTCTGTTTGCGTTTCGTGCCTGTACCTGCAGACACGACTCTCTCTATTCCTCTAGTTTTTTTTTTTTTTTAATTTTAAATTTGATGTAAGTTTTGGATCTTTAACGAACGAGCGAGAGAAATCGCCTGTCAACAGAGGTACATTCTGCAGTATTTTTAGAAGCCTTTAATGTGTGTGTGAGAATAAATTGCACCCTTTACGTATATTTGTTTTGGTTCATGAATACTTTTTACACACCTCAATATCATTAAACTTTAGTTTTCTGTGTATTTGAAAAACAATTCAATATTTATTCAATTATTATTTTTTTTACCCCCACAGTCATATTTGTAAAACAGTGTTTTTATTAAATGCTAATTTTTGAATTAATTTTATTCTACTTAGCATGTGAACTAAACTCAGTTTCTTTCGCAAAAGAAGAAAAAGACGCATTTTCGTTCAAATGTTTTCAACTCTCACTAACTGTTTATTGCTATGAGATTCGTAGTAAATATGTTCTTGTTAGATGCATTAAATTGGTGGTCCTCTCAAACCCCGGGCCACCCAATGAACGCTAAGTTGTTTCATTTTATTTACTGCGGTGTATTTCTCTCGGGTTTGCTTGACTTTCCTTTGAAATCACTTTATATTCCATGTTAAATAACTTTATGTTCATTTTTTGGTGAAAATGTAATTTGTTCTAAGACATGTTTAATTAAAGTTATTAATCAAAACGATCTAAAATATAAACATTCAACGTCCCCCTTCCGCAGGCCGCGGTAAAATTATCAAACGTTGACTGATATGCGGCGGTAAAAAGGCTGTAGAGCACTGCATTCAATTCATTGATAAGACTTCATTTTGCTTTCACGTGAAATGTGATAATTTTTATGCTTAAGCACAATGATTTACCATTTTAGTAAACTTAAAAATAACATTATAAAACATATGACAATATTTCTATTTAAAATGCATTTTATTTTTCTCTTATTTAAAACATTCTAATTTTATAATTATTGGATAAAATAATATGGGATGTTTTCATACTAAGCTGAGGTATTGTAAAAGATTTGAGTTTGTTAGCCTGTAACGTTTAGTTCGAAAGCACAGTATTTATCGAGCTGAGCACTAATGATTACGTAAAACATATATACTACAACCCTTATTATTATTAATGTGCCCCCTCCCCCCCCCTCTTTTTTCCCCTTCTCTTTTTGTATAAAAAGAGTAGAAAGACATTTTTAACAAGTCTTTCCTTAAAAATTGTATTCTTTTTCTTCTTGTGCCTAAATCTTTTCGTGTTATTCACCTTGAAATATATTTGCATTTTCCATTTGATGATTGCCACGTAAATAGTTTTTTTAAAAAAAAGCCTTATGCAATATTAGACAGCTGGTAATGATTCTTCGAATTGCAACATCTGCTGTGTTTTCTCTGAATGTAAAACTTCTTTAATGATCGATATTTAAAAAAAGTTATTACAAATTTGCGAGGGAATGATTAAATATTGTTTATCCAATCAACATACATGTCTATGTGAATTGTATAGTAATGTTCAAATTTTAATTCTTTGTTGTCTGGAACCTCCTAGAAATCTGTTAATTAAAAACTGAATTCAAATTCGGTTTCAAAAGTGCCATGAGGATTATTTTATTCTTTTCATTCAATATCAAATAGATTTTTCTATCAAGAAACGGCGAACTCATTTTTAAAAATTGTATATTTCTTAATTATTTGTTTTCTGCTGTATTTATTTTGTATAGTGTTATTTTTTGAGTTGCGAGTAATATTTTTAAATGAAATATTTGTATTTCGTGGCATCAATGATTTCTAAACTTTTTTTTAAAAAAATCGTACTTTTAGCTATAAATGTAATTAAATAGCAATTATTCGGATCATTATTTACTGAAACAGAATAGAATAATTTTTATTTATTTTTTAATTAAAAAGAATACGGATGAGTTATTCCAAAACACATCCAAGTACAAACAATAACAGTACAGTAATTCTTACATTTTAAAGTTAAAAATTTTCATCTTTATGGAGATAATTATGTATTCTATGCATTGAATTCATTGAAGTTATCTATGAAACTGCCATTCGAATAGCACAATGTAAGCTCATTCAAAACTTTTTCAAAAATGAGAGTGATATTATTTATATGTCTTGTAAAACTACCTTAGAAAAATTTTCTGGAAGGCAGAATTTTTCCCCCTTAATGAAACTAAAGTACTTCAAGGTAAGTTGATGAAAAGCAGTTTCGTCCACCTGTGACGCATATAATCATAGTAGCTGTAATGGTTTGGATGAAGAGAAAGAAAAAAAAATGTTGGGAAAGCAGGTCGTTTAGTGACGGAACTAGCTCTGCTCCATTTAACTCGGGTTTTCTTACGAGTCTTGTCAACTCTTCGTTTTCGTTACAGCAGTTCTGATTCGTGTTCTATCTCTATCTACCCTTTCACTTTTTCAGTTTGTTTTTTATTGTTTGGTTTGAAAGTGAATTGGAATATTTCGTCAGAAAGTTGTAGAAGGATAACTTTTCAGGCGTGAAACTCTGGGCAGTTCTCTCTTTCTTCAATTTTTCTTTTAATATTTTGATGTTTACATGTTTGTGTTTGAGAAAAATGTTTGTAATTAGAAGGCGTTTATATTTAAATATATTTGTAGTCATATTGGCTTAGTTTTGTTCGATGACTTTTCAATTTTTTTTCAAAAATTATTTGTTGATTTTCAAAAAGAATTTTTCTGGGGAATTTTGATGTTTAATTATTTTCACGTTGTTTAATTTGGGGGGGGGGGGATCGTTTGGCTGAGTAATCAAGATATGTTACCAAATGTTACATTTATTTATTTTTTCTGAATTAGAACTGCAGCATAAAAAAAAAGCTTATTTTCTTCGGTCAACATAGTTGAATTGCCATGGGATAATCGATTTGTACAAATAAATTATTAAAGTTGCTGTCAAATTTTTTTTATTTCTAATAGGCTGCGGATTGGTGTTCTACCATTGCTGACCCAGTACATTCCCAAAACATTGCAGACCAGTCTATCTCATTTTAGTGCGGCACCGATCGCCGCAGGTAATTTTGACGTTTAGTTTCCTCCAAAGAGAGAGAGGCACCTGAGCTCTGACGATGCGAACCTGTACTAGGATTTATTTTGCCGAGAGAAACCTATCCAAACAGACACTCTAGGGCCCTCACTGTCGATTTTCTGCATCAGGAAAATCCCCCGACTTGGGGCCGCTGTCGAACCCGCAACCTTAGGTGTAGAAGGCCAGCGACAAAACAACCACGCCACAAAAGCGGCTGCTGTCAAAATTTTAATTTAAAAAAAATTGTTATTCTATTTTAAAAAGAACTACTTGGTGATTTCAGCAAGTAACTTTTTCCGTAGATTCAAACAATCATTTGAATAAAATAATAAGAATGACTTATGACTTTCTGCTGTATATTTATTCATCAATATAATGCTACACAAATGGTTCTCGACAGGGCAATTTTTCGTATGTGTATTCTTAAAATGTATTTCTCGCTTTACCGAGGTTCAAAATAGCCAACCATAGCCGCTGTGGCCCTCGTCTATCAACCTAAAGTATGTAATTAAGTTGAAGCGTAGTGTAATGAGTGCAAAAATCGTAAAATGTTATAAAAAAATAAATATTTTAAAATGAGGTGCGTCAAAGGTATAAAAATAATACGTTATTGATTAGTATTTTAAAGTTTCTTTTGGATATAAATTAATCACAAAATTATTGAATCGTAATCTTATTTTCTTTTTCTTGATAATGAAATTCTATTATTTGCTTCTTTTCTTAACCATCAGGGGACTATTGTTTTAACGAAATATGTTATTCCAACGAGAAATTTATCTTAGATTTTATATAATTGAATTAAAGTAAACCTCCTACACAAAAAGTATAAATATTTTATCAATTCATTGATTTATTGTAATTTATTCGTAATGAAGAATTCATGGAAATTTGAAATATAATCGAATTTTCACGACTGGTCATGATTTTTCCATATTTACCTCGATAATTGTTTCCTGTAATTTATCTTTGGCATATTTTTGTGACAAAAGGAATTTTGCTTTAAAATCTGGATAAGATTACAGATTTGGCGAGAATTTTTCGCTAAAACACGAGCGTACATCGGATATATACTAGTGGCGAGTTGCTATGTGAAATTAGATCTGGGAAATAAATTCTATCCATAAATTTTTGGATATAAAATATGGATGTTTACAATATCTATACTGCAGCAGATTGAAGTCTGTTTCGTGTATCTAGAACTTGTTTTAAGATTAACCAACCTTATTTCTTCTGTTTATAGTTGTGAGCAAAATCCTAAGGAATGTAATGGAGAAGTGTTCTGAATCCATTATTAATAAAAAGGTTTCATATAGAGAGAATAGCATCCGCGAAATACTTTTATCGCTGCTCGAATCAAAAAACATGAAACCCGTTATTGCCAGATTCGGTGATCTTGCTACAAATTCAAAGTTTGAAAAAGAAAGACCTATTTATTTATATATACATACTAGCCGTTACCCGCCCGCTTCGCTGGGTATTTCATGATGTTTTATAATTTTTTACTGCTTACATATATATGTATAAATTATTGATATCTAAGTCCTAGCATTAAGAATTCGATTGTATTGAAAAATATACTTATACCTGTAACTGTCGCCTGTTGATAAAAAAAAAGGGGGGGGGGCAGAACTCATCTAATTTGTATTTTTTTAAAATCTCTAAAATTGAAGTATAGAATGTTTGCTCTTTCGTAACCCAAAAACCAAGTGGATTCCCGCAAAACCAATTTTTGGTGGAACTCTACTCCGTAAATTGAACATGCAAGCCAAATTTCAAGTCTAAATCTAACAGAAAAAAACAAAAGTTTTACTATCAATATCCCCGTAATCCCGTTGAGAGCCGTTTTCCAAAATTACCGCTCTTGGCGGATTTCAATTCAACTAAAGAGAAATGCAAACCAAATTTCATTATTAAAATCCTTGTAGCTCGAAAAAATGAATTTTTTTTTGTCAATACGTCCCAGTAGCCCCCTGCACCCCTCCCCCCAGAACTTGATTTGCTTAAAATACATTCTTAGTGGATCCCTATTCATCAAAAGAAACATGCTTATCAAATTCCAAGTATATGGGTCTAACAATTAAAAACATGAATTTTTTTCTTTAACTCCTCTTGACCCCTCACAAACATCTTTGGGGGTCAATTTTCGTTTTACTCTTTGTTAGAGGAACTCTATTCCATGAAAGGAACATGGCTACCAATTTTCAAGCAGGATGATCAAATAGTTTAAAAATGGAAATATTTATCGATTACTCCTCTTAATCTCCCGAAATCAAACTTGGTAGTTGATATTCGCGAAACCCATTTTGTAGCGGTTCTCTACTTTACGAAAGGAATCTGCTTATCAAATTTCAGGAATGTACGTCTAATAGTTTAAAAATGGGGATAATTATCTATAACGCCACTTGAGCCCCCGCAACGCCACTTCGGGGTCTGTTTTCACAAAACCCATTTTGTAGGGGAATTGCAGTCTATGAAAGGAATCTGCTTAGCAAAATTTGAAGTCTGTGCTTCCAATAAATTAAAAATGCAATATATATATATATATCAATAACGCCCCTTGAACCTCCGCAACGCCACCTAGGGGTCGATTTTCACAAAACACATTTTGTAGTGTATCTCTATCCTATGAGAGGAATCTGCTTACCAAATTTCAAGACTGCGTCTAATAGCTTAAAAATGGAAATAATTATTTATATCTGCCCTTAACCCCCGCAACACCCCTTGGGGGTCGATTTTCCCCAAACCAGTTTTGTAGCGGATATTTACTCCATGAAAGAAACCTTCCTACCAATTTTCAAGCAGGTAGGTCAAGTAGTTTAAAAGCGAAAATATTTATCTATTACGCCACTTAACCCCCCGCAACGCCACTTAGAGGTCTGTTTTCACAAAACCTTCTTATTGCTTATCTCTACTCTATGAAAGAAATCTATTTATAAAATATAAAGACTGTGCGTCTAATAGTTTAAAAATGGAAATAATTATCTATAACGCCCCTTAAGTCCCGCAACGCCACTTGGATGCAATTTTCACGAAACCCATTTTGTAGAGTATCTCCACCCTATGAGAGGAATCTGCTTACTAAGTTTCAAGACTGTACGTCTAATAGCTTAAAAATCGGAATTTATAACGCCCCTTAAACCCCCCGCCCCCGCAACACCCCCTTGAGGGTCAATTTTCCCCAAACCCATTTTGTAGCGGATATTTACTCCTGGAAAGAAACTTACCTACCAATTTTCAAGCAGGTAGGTGAAGTAGTTTAAAAACGGATATATTTATCTATTACGACCCTTAATCCCCCGCAACGCCACTTAGAAGTCTGTTTTCACAAAACCCGTTTTTTAACTGATCATTATTCTACGAAAGGAATCTAATTATCAAATTTAAAGACAGTGCGTCAAATAGTTTAAAAATGAAAATAATTATCTATAACGCCCCCTAAGCCCCTGCAACGCCACTTGGGGGTCGATTTTCACCAAACTCATTTTGTAGCGGATCTCTACTGTATGAAAGGAATCTGCTTACCTAATTTCAAAATTGTACATTGAGTAGTTTAAACATGGAAACAATTATTTATAAACGCCCTTAGCGTTTCGAATTTCGGAAAAAATCCGTTCTTAGGTGATGTCTACTCTATGAAAGGAACATGTCTACCAAATTTCAAGTCTGTAGGTTGAATAGTTCCAGAGATATCGTGATTAGTCAGTCAGTGAGTCGCTTTTCTCCTTTATATATATAGATATAGTAGCAAGTTTTTAAATCCTAAAACGTAGCTAAAATTATATCAATAATAGCAAAAACTACTATATATATTTTTTAAAATCATTTCTATGGACAAAAAAATCTGTGATTTAATAAGGAAGCTTTTGAAATGAAGGTAGCTTTCGCGTTACTTTAAATAAATGCATATTTATTAATAATATCATCCTAATAACAGAGAAAATATAAATTAATCTATACAATTTAGGAATTCTGTATAAAGAGGACTATTTTTTAGCGTGTTTTTCACGTAGTGTAAAAAAAAGCGCTATTAGGACGCAAATTTCGTCTTCGTTCCATATTTTGTCGTACCTTTTTCTCAGCCAATAATTAACCGATTGACCTCGGGTTTTCGGCATTGGGTCGCATTTGTGCCCTAGATGAGCCAAATCATAATTAAATTTAATAATTTAAAAAAAAAAAAATCTAAGTATAGTACACTACTTTTTGTTAGTAAAAAGTTTATTAGTTGCATTATTGTAAAATACAACATGTGAAAAACACGCTAAAATTACTTGGCCATGCCAATGATTGATATCTTGTTTTAATTAATTGGGTATTTTTTGTTCTAAATGGTAGTTAAAATTCTTATTATGTTTGATATTTTCTGATTTATGTGAAACTAAAAATCTATATGAATGTCTTTGAATCAAAATATAGAGTGTAATTTGTATTTATGTTTCTGTATATTGAGATGGATTTGCGTTGATATTTTAAAAAATGCTTTATTTTCATAATTGAAGTTAAAATCATCTCATTTACCATTAATAGTGCATATATATAATCATTATTATATTCAATTATATTAACTTAAAAAATCTATTTAGAAAGAGTTAAAAAAAAAGAATATCAATACGGTACAGGGCAAAGTAAAATATCCACAACATTGCATTAGCAAAGTCTTAGGTTTAGGCTTGAGGTTGCAAAGTTTTAAGAAGCAAACCTTTTTTTTTTAACGCCTATATTGCTGGGATGGAATAATTTAGACAAGGGAATAGTTAGAACTAATGTTAAAAAAAAAATTTTGTTTAATTAATTTTTTTTATTTCAAAATGTAACTCAAGAATCAGAGGCGTCATGCTGAGCGTGCAAGCACAAAGGCGGGCCAAAAGCACAGGCTGGTAACTTATCTAAGAAAATCACAATACTTGAATTGTGGCAGCTTAAGTATGTGGCACATCAATCCAAAGCTTTTGTTGTACTCTGTTTTTATGTCTACATTCTTTATTATTGTTAAAAGCAATGGTGAACAAACCATCAGAAAGATTAGATCTTTTACTCTGGTCGTCAAGAGATAGAAGAAAAATTGAAATTTTGCATGTAACCGAATTTCAGTTAATTGTAAGTTACTGCCGACAACACGTTTTTTTTCCTCATACACTAGTTCTTGAGATGCATTTAAGCAAAGATTCAAGTTTAACTAAAGTGACAAAAAAACACATAATGAAAAAAAGGGGATTAATCCTTCAAAGAAATAGCTTTTTCAAAGAATACAAGTAACTTGTAATTTTGGTGTCGTTAACGTTAATACTGATCCTAACGAATCTTCATTCCTTTTAAATAATAAAAGATAACTATTTTTTTCAAATTGTTTTGTAGTTCGGGTAAGATTTAAGTATTTTTAGCGCGTTTTTCACGTAGTGGAACAAAAGCGCTATTAGGACGCAAATTTCGTCTTCGTTCCATATTTTGTCGTAACTTTTTCTCAGCCAATAAGCAACCAATTGACCTCGGGTTTTCGGCATTGGGTCGCATTTGTGCCTTAGATGAGCCGAATCATATTTAAATTTTCCCACAGTTTTCCTGAATTTTCCTGAACTGAACCAACAACTGATTCTGGCACCACTATCGATGCAATCTTTGGAAAATTTACAGTCTACACCATCAGTGTTTACGTATACGAGTCATTCTTTTCATTCCGTAAGCCTTTGTTAGTTCAGCTAAATAAACTTTAAGTAATGTAGTAGTTAAGTTATTATTAATTGTATATACTTTTCCTTGTTAAACTTAAAATAATAAATACATAGAAGCGAGTTTTATTCCTAGACAAGGAGTTAAGTCACCTTGTCCAGGCTTTTGTAGCTTCTGTAAAAAAATAATTTTTTTGCGTTTTTATAGTGCTGATACAGATTTGTGTCGTTATTTCTTTTCAGCTCAATAGTAGTACATTTAGAGGAGTGGTAAAGTATTACTTTCTGTTAGTAAAAAGTTCATTAGTTGCATTATTGTAAAATACAACATGTGAAAAACGCTCTAAAATTACTTGACCATGCCAATGATTGATATCTTGTTGTCATATGTAGTGGGGGGGGGGGGATTGTGTGTGTACATATATGTTTGTTTATTGGACGTGGCGCAATAATTAAAATATTCCATCATTTTATTAAAATCTTTTTTTTCTTTAAAAAAATTTACTAGTTTTTGCATTTTTGTTTATACATACATTTTCTTGAAATGTTTTATTTGCTGATTAATATGCATAAATGTGTGTTTTCTTAACTTGAATGTACCGTAATCATCCAAAAACGTTTTCGAATTGCATTGTAATTTAAAGACAAAATTTTGTACATAATTTGTGTTACTATAAATGTCATTCACATGTGTAATGTAAAGAAATAAATTGTACTAAATTTTGTATTTTTGCTAGAATATAGAACGTCTCTCTTTTTTTTTTTTTCCCCAAAAAAATTAGTCTAGAAATAACACTCTACGTTCAGAATTTTACGAATTAACTTGTCACCGATTTGTTAAATGCAGCAGTTTTCTGCTGAAGGTTTGTCCTTATTTTTTTTAAACATTAAAAAGGGTGCGAATTTCTTAATTTTTTTAAATACATTATATAGTTTAAAAAATAAGTGAAGTTTTTATTATGGTAAGGAGCTGGTGCTGATTTTTTTTAATGGCATTATGATGACTCCGTCTCTGAAACTGGTCCCGTAAAGAATTTTAAAGTAATCAATCTATATTTATACATAAATCCTTGATGGCTAAAACTATTCATTTTTAAAAATAAAAATTATAAAGTAAAATATTTAAAAGAATTACAAGCTCATCGATTTCTTTTTTGATAATTTCTTTCCATTTTTCATTTTAAATGTTTTATTGGATCATTAAAATATTTTTTTAGTTGAAAGCTTTTGATGTGTAAGAATAATTGCTTTCTTGTTTTTTATTATGGGGATTTTTATTCCCTCCGAGATATCACACATTACAATAAAAATTATATCGTTTATATTATTTAAAGATTTATTGTTAAATTATTCAAATTATATCGTTTTGTTTTTTAATTTAATTTGAGTTATCTTTCACGATTGTTTGTGATTAGCTGTTGTTTCTTTCTGAAATGTAACAAAACGATCATCTTTGAGAAGAAAAACTGTTACTATTGGGGGGGGGGGAGAAGTTTTCCATTTATGTTCTCAATTGTTAGAATAACAACCTGGGTTCAAAAAATATATCACGAATTTCCGCTTACATGTTTTTATTTTATTTTCTATTTGAAGAAGGGTGTGGCTCGTACCACGAAAAGGAGGGGAAAATAGCATCTGTCTTTCATAGAAAAGGAATTAAGCTTCTAATATTATAATGATTTGATGCCGTTATGTGTACAAATGGCGGGTTTATTTTTGGAACAGTCAATTGCTCGAAATAAAATGATGGTAACCTGCTGCAATCGGAGCTGTTTACATGTTCGTTTCGTAAAGAAATTTTAGACAATACTTTTACTTGATAAACTTTTTCTTTGCTCTGTTGTTATATTATTTTATTAAAATTAACATCTGATGAATATTGTTTATTTGTATATTTATAAACTGTTTATTGTGTATTTGTATAATTATCTTTTTTTTTTTCAAAAATTTGACTTTTTATTCGGATCTATCATAAAGTTTGAGGTATCAGATTATGAGGCAATAAGGTTACGTATTCAAAATTTTAAATTTGGGTACAGAAAAAGAACGAAATACTTTTTTTATATAAATTAAATAAAAAAAGAAAAAGTAGCTTAGAAAAATAGTGCTTAGAAATTCTGGTTATTCCGCTTTAAAATACTAAATTTCTAATTTTCTAGGTATTAAAAAAAAAAACCTAACGTGAGCCGTCAATTTTAAAACTATGATAAAAATGTAAAGGATTTTTCAAATATTGAACTAGACGAGTTTAAAACATGTACATAACCTAAAGTTATATATAAAATTTACGCGCCTTTTAAATTGTAAAGATATTTGGTATCTAATTTTAATTCAATAAATTTTCTCTCTGAAATCAGTTGTGATAATTTTTCTATAGAATTAAGCGCATTCTAAAAATTCTTGGAATTGTGTTATGTATTTTTTAACTTTAACTAAAAGAATACAAAATTAAAATTTTCACATTTAAATCAGCTTTAAAACATTTGATTGTCTACTATATTTGTTTCATTACAGTAGCTAATAATATTTTTCTGCTGTCAATTATCTCAATTGATAAAATCTTCAGAAAACTAACATTATAAACTTCATTTAATTCGAACTACAACTAACAAATTTCAATTAAAACCTTATTTAAAAGATGGTAGATTTTAATTTTTTAGTCAAAAATTTTTTCTACCACTCGTTCTACCTGTAGCCAACAAAAGGAAAAATAAAGCTGTTAATACAATTAATAGTTTTATTGCGCTTCGAATTAGAAAATAGTTGTGTGATTTAATTAAATTTTTGTACTCTCTTTTTAAGAATTTCTTTTCATTCTTAATGAAAGAAATTTTTTGAATAATTTAAGATGTAAATTGTTAAAAATCTGTACTGCTAAATTATAATTTATAGTGTAGAATATAGAAGTCTCATTTTAAAAAAATGCGCAATGTACATCGGAGTTTTATTGCTGCGATTAATTTTCGGCTGTTGCAATGTTAAATTGTTTTTCATTTGCTTCTTACTTCCATTGCTTATTTAAGTAAACAGTGCAAATTGTTTCTATTACATCATTTTTTTTTTCACTTTTTTTCTTCAAAATTTTTACCCAAATCATTTTTTGATTCAATGTTTTTTTATTTTGTTGTGGGAGATTTGTGGATCATTGGCCCACATATTATTAATTCTAAAACTTAAGAGTTAAAGGAAGTTAAAAATGTCCAGGATGCACGACCGTTATCAGTCCTACTGACCTAACATAGAACTATAGCTCCTCAGGCTTTCCTTTCTTTTCATTTCTCTTCCCCTTCCTCACCGCATCCCCACCTGGAAAATGCGGTTCTTAACCCTTTAAGACCGCGAACTCGAATTATGATACATTGTAAAGGTTAAATAATACAACTGTAATGAAAGCGGAGGGGGGGGGATTATTCTGTAGTATTTTTCCTCGTTTTGTTGCTGTTTCAAACTGTGGTTGCCTATAATAGTATAAAATGAAGTTTGTCCTTTTTAATATTAAATTTTTTTTTATAGTATAACTCTCATTTCCCTCATTACATAAAATTAAAAAAAAGATACGCTTTTTTACTTTATTTGTTGTAAAAAATTCCATGTGTATTTATTTTTATCATTTGCAATAATAATAATAATAAATAAATAAATAGAAGAACATAATTTTTTTTTTTTTGACAGAGGATTAAATATTTTATTCTTAGCAACACTTTAAGAATACTTTTTTTTTTCTGAAGTTAGTTCCTTCATTATTTTGATAAATTTTGCTTTGCTGTACTTCTATGTTAGAATTTCTTCAAAATTGTATATGTTTGGCTGAGGATAAATATATATTTTATGAATAAATAAGAAAAAGACATTCAGAGGGGGAAAAGTATTTAAATTAAAAGTTTACTTTTAAATGTTTTGTTTTTCTTTTAAACTCTATTTTATAAAAACAAAACTTTTTTTCCAGATGATTTTATGCCGGCTTCATTAGACCCTACAAAAAGAGCCACTGTAGATATTGGTGACGGCCATCAAGTAACTGTAACTGTACCTCATATTGAAGTAAGGGCTATAATTTTATTTTTTAATATTTATTCAACTTTAATCGAAAATTTGAAATTAGTTTGATATAGATTTAAAATAATTGCAGAAGTTTGTTCTAATTTTTAAACAAATCTAATTCAACATATAATTTCTTTTCCCCCTTTTTAGAAGTATTTCTTCTATTTAAAAAAGGAGGTTAAGTAAATATAATTTTGAAAGCTTTATTTTTTGCTCTAATTTATTTAATTCAGTGTAATTTTTATCAATTTTCATATTGATTTATTTATTGCTTAAAGAAGGGGGAAGTATTTTATTTTTACTATGTCTTTTTGCATTTGAATGCAGAAATTGTTTCAAAACAAGCAAAAGAGATGTAATTATGTGTAATTTGGAAGTTTTTCAAATTTAATTTCGATGAGGAATTTTTAAAATTCTACATAGATATAGTAAAAAATTTGTAATTTCATCTTATTGTCTTTATTTCGTCCTGTTCAGAATAAAATAAATTCAGTCATCTCATTAGTATCAGTAATTCCAATATTCCTCAACATGGAAATTTCTTTATAATTTTTTTTAGTTTAATCAAAATTATCTTACCATCAGCATGAAAAAAAATTTAAATGGTATATGATTTTTATCCTGCTCATAATTTAAAATGCTTTATATTTTATCAATCAACTTTCATGAATTATAAGTTTATAGGTATAGAAATAGTAAAAATTGTCTTATTTTTTATTGTTGTGTTTTAATTTAGGAAGTGGAAGTAAAACATTATATATAAAAATGTTAGTAACAATAAACAAATAGTCTAATTCTGGAACATATTTTAAAATTGTAATCTAATTTTTGGTAAATTTTTACTGGTTTATCGCATTTTATGTGATTGAATAGATTGTAAAAATTATTAAAACATATTATCCATTAATATGCCAACTTATTATAAGACTGATAAAATATGTCAAAATTGGTAAAGTAATCTTTAAAATATCAAGCTCAGAGAGGTTATTTCTCAATTAATACTAATTGTAATTTTTTTTGTGAAATATTTTAAGCCATTTTAGTTCATTTTTTAAATACTTTCTATCATACCTGTGCAATTATATTAAAACAAAATTTTTGTTTTATTTTGTGTAATGGATAGAAAAGTGTGATTTTAAAAATGTTAATTTTCTTGCATCTATTTATTTACTCCCCCCCCCATCTCTCTTCATTAGGGTTCTGGAACTGCCAATACTGTTTTCAAAGGATCAAAAAAGCCATACCAAAAAGAATGTGTGCTTATTATTGATAATGCTACTGGTGAAATTACGTTAGAAAAATTAACTTATAATGTTCAGTTAAAAGACACTAGGTATGTATTAGTTTTAATTCAATTTATTTCCAAATACATTTGTTAATCCTTATGTACGTAGACGTCTGATAAATTTG
Source organism: Trichonephila clavata (assembly GCA_019973975.1). Classification (NCBI taxonomy): domain Eukaryota; kingdom Metazoa; phylum Arthropoda; class Arachnida; order Araneae; family Nephilidae; genus Trichonephila; species Trichonephila clavata. The sequence goes on along the minus strand of BMAO01030694.1, from coordinate 26,438 downwards.
ATAAAAATTGTTCTGTATCACTGGTGTATTTATACACACTTATGAATTAGTGTTTGGAGTCTAGAAGTATAATCATGTTTCAGTAACTGAAAAATTTATATTTCTAAATTAAATTCTGTATGTAAAAGTGTGTAAAATAATTTAGAGCATTATATCTTGTTACAATAGGTTGTAATTATATTAATTAGAAATATATAAGATATATTTTACATTAACTGAAATACAAGATCTTTATGCAGCACAATGTAGACATTGGTAACATAAAAAAATTTACTTATCCATTTGAAAATGAAAAAGCCAGTTCTTAATGTTTAACTGCACATGCTTCTATAATATAAAATTAACCATAGTTAAATTTGATTTTTTAAAAAAATTATGTACTTTTTTAATTATTGCCTTGTTACATACATAACTCAATGCTACTGTTTAATTTAAACAGTTATTTTTTTTATGATACATTTGAAATACTTTGACTCTTTCAGGGGTGCTTTTAGATCTGAAGGGAGTAGTAGTAGTAGAGTAAGGTCAAGCACTCCCATTGAGAATGGATTCAATGGAAAGAAATCACCAATGCCTCACAATAAACTGTCTCCTCAGCAAAAGTCTTACTCCTCTTTGGAACGGTCTTCACCAATTCAAAAATGCTCCCCTCTGCCGAAAAGCCCTATTTTCAGTCAACCAAGCCCAAATAGCTGCTCAAGTAACTCCATGCCTTCCCTCAATAATTTAACTTCAAAACCTACAAGTATCATTCTTCCTGACCCTCCTCTTCATATACCAAATGAAGATGCAAATGGTAAGATTTTATGATGTATTTTTTCCCCATTAAACTTGAAAAAGTTTGTCAAAGTTTATATTCATTGAACATAGATTTTTCTCTCTCCCCAATTATGGGGGAGAAATATTTTAAGAAGCGTAATTTGTTTTATGATCCCATTTTAAGAAGCACATTTTATAAATCTAAAAAAACAGTAAAATTTTTAGTAAATTTGAAAGAATTATTTTAGATTAAAAAAATTAATGTATAGTTAAAGAGTTGTTTGTATAGTTATAAATTTAATTAAAATATTGTATAAAAACATTTCTTCAAAATTTAATATGAAATTAAATAGATGCTTGAGTTTCCACTGCTTATCAGTAGCATACTCAGACCTCTCTTATGGGAGGGGAGGGTTAAAATTCTAAAAAGTGTTACGATAAGAAAGCGCCAATGGGTAATCTCTGTGGTAAAAATTTGTTGATCTGTGAGGGGAATGGTGTTGGAACTCTTAAAATCCTACCCTTGTGTATGCCCCTACTGCTTATTAATTATCTTCTATTGTAATTTTTTAATGACACGTTTACTTATGCTTTCTTATATTGTTTATTTTTTTTATTTTTTTTGTAAACAGTTAACAAAATTGCATTATTTGGTTTTTATCATTCTGAAAGTAAAACTTTAGATACTTATTGGTATTTTTAAGATTTACTAGTTATAGTTTGATTTTAAAATTATTGAGTTAATTGGAAAATAACATGCCAAATAGAAGCAAGTACTATACTGTTCAAATTAATTGTGATCAATGGTAAAAAAATGATTTTTTCAAAAACTCTAGCTTTTAATTATTACATACCTTAAGTAGACAAAAAAATCTCTATATTAATATGAAGTCCTCCTGTAGCAGAAATGACTTCAACTCATTTTGGTATTGACTCCACTAGTGCAGCACACATGTTCTTCACTTCGTCATCTTGGACCACACTTGTATAGCACTTTTTATCATATGTTCTGTTGTTGTGCAACTCATCTTAGCTGAAGGATTCTTAAGAATTTGTAATAAATTATCTATAGGATTTAGGTCTGGTTAATTACCAGGCCAATTAAGCACTTTTATTTCATTTTATTGCATAAAAGTGTAGACCAATATTGAATTGTGACAAGAAGCCAAATCATGTTGAAAGGTTCCATCAAATGTTTCCTTTGATGAAACAATTCTAGTAGATAATTTGTCTATCTATTTGACATAATTCGTCATACCTTTCAAAGAAACTAAGCTTTCAGTGCCATTTGTTATGAAAAAAACCCCAAAACATCTGTTGAGAAGGGTGTTTTGCAGTCTGTTGGATATGATCTGGCAGCCAGAGTTTCAACTTCACTTCGTCTAACTACATTTGATTTGTATCCCTGCCTCAAAAAATCAGTTTCATAGCTAAAAGTCACCTGGATCGGTAATTTTAAACCATGCTAAATGTTTTTTCATTGTTTTCTGAATTAGAAATTGCTTTTTCCTCAGTCTTGATGCCTTATGGCTAACTTCCAGTACCATTTTCAATACAGTTGAGGTACTCACTTCAGCACCATAATCCAATAAATCCCTTTAAAGGTCTGTGCTTGTCTTACTTTAATTTATTTTGCTATTTCTTATTAGAATTTAATCAGTTCTTGGAGTAATTTTCCGTTTGAGCCCATATCTTCCTTTTCTTTTTGGGGATAATCATCAGAAATCTTCAAATGTTTTTAAAATTCTTGAAACATTTGATCTGTCCACACCAACTACCATAGCTATATCTTTCACAGTCATAGAAATGTGTTCATTAAGAGTGATTATTTTAGAACGCATCTTTGGAATAATATCCATCTCTGAACAAGCAAAAATAACACGTGTTACGTGAAATGCAAAATTATAACCACCAGCTACCACATTAAAAGGCTCACAACTGAACACAGTTAATGAACTAAAACCAATGAACCCCCCCCCCCCCGGTAAATGATGTAGTCTGTGTGTCGATCTGTCATATTACTTCTGGCCAGATATAACCGGTTTGAGGTGGTTCGGGACGTAACTGCTAATCACACACCAACTTAGACAAGAAAAAAAATTTTGTTTCAATTAATTTGAACCATATAGTATATATACCACACTGTTCTCTGTTTTTGTCAAGAAAGTAAAAGTGAAAATAACTACTGGTCTTAAAATTTTCTTGTGGTAGAATTTTTTAAAGAAAACCATTTCATATATAATTACATTCAATAATTGTGTAATATTTTAATGATGTTAATAAATAAATAAATAAAATTCTTTGGGGTAAGATTAACAAAAATTTTATTAGAGTAATTTCAGGATTATTAGGTAAAAAAACCAGGTTTAATTTTCACTAGAAATCAAATTTCTGTGCTTTAAAAAAAATTAGTTTTGGCCTTTTAGCACAGTGTGAAATTAAGATGTTTATTGTATAAGCACATAAGTGTCATTTTCATTCTTTTATTCTATGAATCAATGATACAGAAATTGTGAAATAATCAATTTTTATGTCGCATATATATAATTGCTGATGTACTTTTGGATTAACCGAAATTATTGTGCATTACAATAAAATTGTAAGCAATGTTAAGTGCATATTTTTTTGTATTATAAATGTATCTTTTTATTATTAATAATATTTGAATTGTGTAATACGTATTTGCTGTAATTTGATAAGTTGTATGATACATATTGAAATTTTACTTAAAGGTTTAAATTATTTCTATATAATAAATGGGAGAGAGGGGGTCAAAATATTTAAAAATTTATACCAACAAGAATTTTTTATTTGTATCTTGAAACTGTTATGCTCTACAGACTAAATATATTAGTAATAAATTGTTTATTTACATGTTTTACTAAAGGCATTTACCATTTGATATGTGGAAATGATAATTGGCTTCATTTAAATAATTGTATTATGATAATTCTTTGTAAACAAAAATATCAGTATTCTAATTGCATTGATGTGTAAAAATGCTTAGAAATTGACATATCTGCAGTGTACATGTTTACAGTTCCAACTACATTCAAAGCTAATTTTTCATTCAAGTTTATTTTTAACTTTTAGATTTCTTTTTTGGAAAGTTTTTTTGCTTTTTTCCCATTGTTTTAACTTCTTTTAGATTTTATGATATTATTTGTCAGTTTAAATACTTTTCATGTGACATCAAATTAAATAAAAAAATTTTAATTCTTAAAAAAATTTATTTTTAGATGCTCCAGAAATTGGTGTTCTTTCTTCCAGTAGTTCTAGTGATTCAAGTAGTAGTGGAGAATCCAGTGACTCTAGTGACAATGAGGAAGCTGTAGTAGCTCCAAAACATCAACCTCAAGGTAAATTCTTATTTTGATGTTGTCCAGAATATGCAAATTTAAAAAACTAAACTCAGGGGTGCAACAGCCCATGGCCAGTCTAGGCTTACTGTGCCCATCTCGGTTTTCATGACCTTGGGTGCTAAGGTGCAAGAGTGGATGTTTCAGTCAGGTGGTCCATCTGATGGGGTCCAGGATATGTATACAAATATTACAGAAGTGATAACATTTTTTTTCTCCTGTTAAAGTAATGTGTGACAATTTTTGAAATGTGAACATGTCAATCTCGAAGATATTTTCTTTGTAAAGGCTTTTTGTTTAACAAATTAATGCTAATATGGCATGTAAATCATAATTATTTGGTTAAAAACATTATATATAAAAACTATTTAAATAGTGATACTAATACACTGCTGGCCACCGTAAATGCAACACCCTGAGGAAGCACGCATAATAGTATGCTGCATAATAGTATTTGGAAGAGAGAAAGAGTATATCTTCTACAGGAAAAACCATTGTTTTAAAATTTTCTTTTTGATTAGCTGTGCTGTTAAGAAAAGGTATTGTATTTTTAGCTTGTTTTTTTGACTGGAGGAACTATGTGGTGTAGACAGAATTTGAAAGTTTTAACATTTTCAAGTCATTGAAGGAATTTTTGTGGATAGGATTTTAAGAAAAAATTTAATTAATAGAACCTTTGTTCAGCTTCGTGAAATTAAAGATGGGGATGGATGTTCTTCGGACAATCCTCGCCTAGGACAGCAAATACATTCTCGCCAAAATTCACTCATCATCCGTTTTGTCTTTGGCTACCAACACAATTGCAATAGCTCTTTTCACCAAAGTGCTTTTCCTCTTCTATTCAAGGTAAATTTAAAAAAAAAAAACTGTAGCCAAGGACACCAAATACAATCTCACAAAATTAACTCATCATCAGTTTTCTCCTTCATCTTTAGCTATCAACACAACTGCAATAGCTCTTTTCGCCAAAGTGCTTTTCCTCTTCTATTCAAGGTAAATTTTTTTTTAAAATCTGTAGTCCCTGGGTGGTGACCGGAGTAGAATAGTCCCAACGTAAGTTCATGCGTGTCGTAAAAGGCGACTAAAATTATCAGAAGTCCAACCTCTTGGCAACCCTCAATTATGACAAGTGCAATCTATTGTGATATTAATAATGCTACTGCGTCCGGGGTAGCCGACGCGTTGTGTTCTGATGTCCGGGAACACTCCAAGAAGCATGCTACAAGGACACTGAATATTCTTCGACTCAACATTAATGGAACGCAGAGGAAAATTGACGAACTATCCTGTCTCCTTCATGACAACAATGTTCATGTTGCTTGTCTTCAGGAGACTAAACTCAATCCCAATTTGAATCTCAAGATCAAGGGATATACAGAATTACAGAGAGACTGAACGATAAGCACTGGAGGAGACCTGGCATTTCTGATCAAAACCCCAACGATCTAGTACCTTACACCTTTGCACTTTGTCATACACGACAGCAACAATGAAGATGTTTTAATTGATAGGGAAACTTATTTCTCACGGGATTTACTGTTGTGTAAATAGGAACAAAAGCATTGTGATAAAATTAAGTTAATGCAACTTAATGATTCACAGTGATTTATAAAAAGTACTGAGTTGCTTTTATTAACTCTTGGAAAGTTCTAAAAAGAGTAGTTCAAGATTACTGTGGGATATTTTCTAGAATTTGATACTAGATCATATAACAACCGATTTCTCTCAAAATATTGGAATTCAGAGGGAGTCTACTGAAGATATAAATGGAGTGCCTTTTAATGTACAAAAGGATATGCTTTATTTTGAGATCTCTGTTATTGATTTTATGTTGTACAATCTGAAAAAGTATTTAAAATCATGCATAACACGTATGCCAGATATTGCATTTAAGCAGATGAAGTATGTTATATGAAATTGATATTGTAGTTATATTAGATAAAATTTTGAACTTGATCACTGGCTTACTGTTTGGGGGAATTAAACTGAAAAGGCAAATATAGTTTTGTATTTTATTAAAACCTGTTGAATATTAGCTAAAGTCAATTTTACTCTTTCACCTATTGTCTTCTTTCCAGACAATATCAAAAACTGACCTTCTTTCATTTTTTTTCTCCCTGAATCTTTGAATCAAAACCCAGCCTTTTTGTGTTCTCTGTCCAATATTGGGTACAGCTGATGTACGTTAAATCTGTCACGGCTTGGAGTACTGTTGATGTGGTGTGAAAATTAGCAGAGTGAAGTGCAAATCACAGTTGTCATTCTGTTGACTTGACTGGGGTTCAAAATTATTAGATCTGTCTCTATAGCCCCTTATAGTTATGAAATCTGACATTAATTACTGATATGAGTTCTGTTGTTCTGAGGGTTTTACTGGTGCCACTTAAAGGACCACTGTGTGCACCACTTGAGATTTTACATGTAGGGCTAAGTGCATGTTAAATCTCAAGGTCCTCATGTTGACATGTGGTGGGGAAGTTGGAGAGTTCAGGTGTCATCCTTATCACTTGACCATCATTCGAAATTGTTAGGTCCATCACCATTAGCCCTTGTGTAACTTTAAACAATGTGAGATGAATAAGACATATAACTATTTAGTGAACTGTTACTCCGTGCTTTTTCCTTTTTGGAAAATTCTTTGATTCTGCTTCTGTCTTAACAATTTTATCTTTAAATTATTAAGGAATAATAGTTCATATAAATTTTTAGTTTCGTATTAAGATAAGAGAATATATACTTTTTAGCAATAAAAACTTTAAAGCTTTCAATCTTTGTTTAAATATTTAAATCAGCCATTAATGTATGTGTTATTTATATTGAAATTAGTCAAACATTCTATTTTGAAGTATCCCTTGGGAGCTAATTGTTTCTTTTAACAATACTGAAAATAGGGTTTCATTTCTTAACTTGGAGAATTAATGTCATGGATTCCAATTAAATTTAAACTAGATATTCTTTCTTGATTTTTTAAAAACTGTTATTGTAAGTCAATTGATAGAATTAAACACTTTTTTTTATCTCCATGCTACTTATAATTTTTTAAAACACAGCATTATGATCTGCCTTATTCTTAGACAAAATTAAAAGGCATAATTAAAGAAATATCCTCTTATTTTTCTTTAAAGGAAAAGTTTGAAAAAAGACTATTTTTGGAAACTGTTGTGTTTTAAATTCATTTGTTTTACAGTTATCACCAATGGGTTTTCTCCTTCTCCAAAAAAGAAAGAAACTCCAGCTACCCACTCATCATCTAGTAATCTGAGCATGCCAACTGCTAGTTCTTTACCGAGCATGCCACTTGCGAGTTCTTTACCCAGCATGCCAAAATTCAGTCAGCTGAGTAAGTAGTCTTATTTATTCAGATATGTGCCGTATGATGATATCTTTTTAAGGAATTGACTACCTCTTTAAAATTTATTAACCTTACTGTTTGAAAAATTTGAAATTTATTTAATCTGGTAAATACTGTGTATTCCAACATGTAACATACTTACCCTTTTCTTTACAAAGAAACTTGAAATGTAAATGTACCATGATCAGATATTTTGAAACCATTCATTTGAAGAATTTTCCGTCTTTCAAGCAAGGTATACTAAATTGACAAGATATAAGAGGAACAATATGTTTGTGGGCAGGAGGCTTGATGGAGTAATAAATAATTCTCCAAAGAAGATGGGTTTTATTTTATGCAGATGTGCATAAGAGTGTTATTCCAGATTTTCAAGAAAAGAGGAACACAATTTAGGGTATATATTCCATATTAAAATTGACTGTGAAAATGAATGTAGGGAGTTTTGTTATGTAGACAATGCTGAAGAAAACATCAGTAACATATATTTAAATCTAAATAGCACAGCACAAACTTATTAAATGCTTTTCATTCACTATATTTTCCAAAAGACAATGTTTCAGATTTTTTTCTCTTGCTTCCATTGCCACTCCCCAACAGAAAAACTTACCTCTTACAGAGTTTGATCATTACACGCACAACAGAGTAAGAATATGCCACCAACCTGAATAAATTTATTGCAAGAATTGGAATTTTCCTCTCTATCCAATTCTTTGAAGCCATGGTTTTAAGATGAGTATTGAAGGTTTTTGCTGAAGTAAGAGTTGATCTAGGTATTCTTTTTAATTGTAAATATAGGACCTGCCTAAGGAAACACAATGCTAGTTTCAAATACCAAGTCATTCAGTTTGTGAAAGAAAACAGAAACCATATTGCAGCAAAGATGTTTGGTATTGATGAAAGAATGAAATTAATCATTTTTATACTAAACTTCCATAATTTTTTTATTTTTAAAAGTGCACATTTTACACTGGAGTATATGGTAATTGAAATCACTTTGTATATGTTTGTTGCTTAGCTTTATCAGTTTTGCTGTACGAGTGAACAATGTAAACTTTTAAAAATCCATTCCCTGTCCCTTCAAAAAAAATTGAATTTCTGATAGGGCCCATTCCTTGATAATGGAATCAAGCCTTATTATTTATTATTTTACCATACTTATCTCAATTTTTTGTTAATGAATTGAAGCTATGATTTTTTTACCCTTTGAAAGAAGAAACTAAAAAAAGTTACTGATCATATAATTTGTCATATTTAATTTTTATTTAACTCTAAACTGGTTAGGTAATTTTTTTAACCTGTTCAAAACTGAGGAAATGAAAAAGAAGTTCATCTTCAGGCCTGCACACTTCAAAAGTATGTCTGTGCATGGGACTTGTGTGGCAAATTTTTCCTTGAAGCCTAACTTCATTTCGAAATTTATATAAGATCATTATCATAATTAAATACACTACAAATAACAGCTTGTATGTGTTTGTTTTCATTGGTGGTATCTAAATATATACTGTAATAAAATTTATGTGATTTAATATATATATATATATGCATTATCTGGGGGGGGGATGAACATTATTAAAATTTACGTAAATTGCTAATAAAACTACATGTATGTCTAAACAAATTTTGTAAATATAATAAATAGAATGAACTATTTGCTTTTATTAAAGCCTTTGATGCCTAATCTTCCTGAAAGAATCAAACATGTAAAGTTTACACGTTCAAATTCCTATGATCAAGCAACAAAAACTCCAACTTATAGACCAACTTCTTATGGAATACTGTTCAAACTATAATGAGTTTCAACTGCCATCTGATGTATTTAAAAAAGTAAAGTGTTCAGATTGGAAACTAAATGATTGAGATCACAGGTCTCAAGACTTGGAAAAACCTTGTCAAAAAATTCTACTACCTTTTTAATTTGAGATTAGAGCAGTAGCTGCACAAGTGTTAGTTTGACATCATCCCATTTCAAGCCATATTTGTATGTTTTTTTCTATATTTGGTTGAGGATTGCCAGCCTCATATTTAAATGTTTGGTAACACTTGCAATACAAATATGCTGTACCTTTTGCTCTCCTTACAAGCCTGTGAGTGTGGTGATTAATTATCTTTCTATCAACTTTAATAAACACTCTCATTTGAAGCACAATCAAAAAAGTGTGCTGTCCATAAGGTGAAAATTATTTTTCAGTTGTTAAAATTTATTCTTAGCCTTTATTTTTCTAACAGCTGGAACAATTCCAGCTCTACTCCAAATCATATTTGTATACGATGGTATCTTGGTGGAAGCAAAATGCTCGAGAATTGACCCCTCCAACAATATAAAGCCAATCAATTTCAGTATTATTTCCCTTTTACGTATTTTAATCATTTTAACCAAATACTACACACATTGAAAAGGCCAACGTTTATGTTTAGGAATTGTACCAAAATTACTTACACATTACATCAAAATTTATAGTGTTAAAGATAATTGTTAACATTAACAATAATCTTTATTCTCACAAGAAACAATGTCTATAACGGTCTGAAAGTTTGAAATAAAAAAATTCTAAATAATAATAAGTTTAAGTAACATGTTTATTATTTGATTCCTAAAATGATTAATTAGTATTTATTGAACCTCTTCTTAAAAGTATGATCTCATATTGGATCATTGGTGTGTAAATGACTAAAAAGACCAATTCGGTGAAAAATGTAGAGAGAAAATAAAAGTTGAATTGAAATGTGAAATCTGGCAATTTTAAAACTATGGCATTTAATCAATTATATCTTCTTTAGTATATTATAGTATTATTTCTTATATATTCAATTTTATATATTTTTCAGTAATATGCAATTAGTTGCTATGTATAAATTAATTGGGGTTTGATTATTGTGTATTTTTCTTTGTAATCAAATGGAATGTAATCTTTTTGTAATGTATTACTTATTGGAGGTGGTATTATTATTCTGTATATGTATTGGGTCATTAAGTATTTGCAATTTTTAAAAAGGAAATGGAGTATCATTTTGGTTAAAATTTTCTACTTTTGGTCAATTTTAATACATTCCTTTAAGTATCAATTTATAAGAAATTGTTTTTCTTCCAGTAGGTTTTTTAATTGAAAATGTTAGTCATTTAACTTTAAAATTCTTGTGTCTTATTTATTTTTAGGTGAGGATTTACAGTTAAGTGAATCAGACAGTGATGACTGAAAAATGATTGAAAATTGAGACACCTGTACAGAAGACTATTTTATATACTGGCATTTATTTGTCAATTTTTTCTGTTTATGCAAATAATAAAATAATCATATGCTGTGATATGTTTGAATATTGTGTTGAAATTAATTAATTTTTTTCAATTCCATGTATTAAATCATGATTTAATAAATTATGTATTGGATTTTACTTTTTTCCCCCCTTTAATGGATACAGTCAATTACTGGTACATGGTGTTAATTTTGAATTTTTTTGCTCTAAGTAATTTTTTGGTTTTTGTCTCTTTCTTTCCAAATTTCAAATATGTTGTTCAAATAGTTCAAGATATTGTGATGAGTGAGTGAGACACTTTTCTAGTTAAAATATATATATATATATACATTTATTAATCATGTAATTTCACTACCTTATTACTTTTTGAAAAATGTTTCATGACCTATTAAGTTTGAAATCACTTCTCTACTTAATAAATTGTATTTTATAATTCTTTCATTTTTGTAATGTATCTTGCTTTCATGTCGCTTAAATAACTACTTTTAAAGCTGGGTACAAAAATCAAATGACATGTATACTTTTCAACATTTCTATTATTGTTCTTAAGAAGAAAGAGGAAACTTATTAAGTGCTTTTTCTTGCAAATTTTAAATGAACCTTTTGATATAATTTTTAATATTTTACTGCAGCCTTTTCAAGGTTTTAAATACTGTTATAAATCGGAACCTATTATTATTTCAAATTTTACCAGAATTTTGTCAAACACAATGGTTGAGTAAAACTACATTTATTTACTGCAACTAAAAACAGGAACATTTCAGGCACTGGCAACTTTCATTCCTTCCCTTCGGGAAGGACACGACAACAACAACTAAAAACATAGACTTAATTTCAATTTTCACCACACCAATGTTTCGCAGAACATGGTCTCAGAACCGCTCATCTTTGCTCTGGAGGAATGGTAATGTTTTTAAAAAGTTTTTGGTAAGATATTAAAACAGGAATTCCAAAATATTTCATATTTTTATAGATTGCAATATTTAAAGCTTTTATGTATTAATTTACTCACAAAACCATATTTTTTAAAGGTTGAAACTTAATTTAAAATATTGCCTTGTAAATTATTAGGATTTAAACTCATTGTTTGCTTTTTGAGGCTGCTAATTGTACTTCATTATTTGCATCACTGAGTATTCAAATACATCCAACTCTTTTTTTTTTTTACACAGTAGATACATTCGTTAGAAAACCACGCAAAAAAAAAATCAGTACTTATGTATTATCTTAACATATTGGCGATATTATATGCAAAATTGGGGTTGGCAAGTTATCTTGAACCCATTGGCAATTGTTGCGATATTACTTGCCAAAAACCGTGTAAAAAAATACATGTGACATGGTAAATTTGGGGATACATTCTGCAACTTTGAAAAATCGTGTAAGATGAAAAATCTCTAAACAAAATTAAAATCTCTCAAAACCGTGCAAAAAAAAAATGATAAAATTCATTTTGCATATTTATGAAAAAAACAGCTCATTTTTTAAAATTATTTTTTTTAAAGCAATTTAGTGTTTACAGTGAAAATTTAGTCTGTAAGTACATACAACATATAAAAATTCAAACTGAAATTTTAGGTAAGACTGCTAACTAACAGCTACTCATCACTACTTGATAACAAGCATGCACGTTTCTTACAAACTGGATAAAAAATGCTATCATCAGTAGATGTGTCAGATATGTCCAGCATAACTGTCAGTTTTGATTCAAATGAAGAATTTCGTTCGATATTAACGGCCTCCGTTGAGGTTTTTTTTCCCTCAAATTGCTTATACGGGTGTCCCAAAACGATCACATAAACTCTGCACAGCTAGATTCCTCGTTGGGAGTACATAAAAACTTCCCAAAGAAGCATTCCTGTACGATCCATAGTTTACGAGAAAAATACGAAAAACAAAGTATGACGTCACTTCCGGTGCAAGAAAAAAAACACTTTATTGAACATATCAACAGCAGTATATGCACAATTTAAGGCAGATGTTCAAAATGTCCACCGTGCATGTCGAGGCAGGCTTGAGTACGCCGTGGAATGGCTGTCATCACACGTCGCAGCATCGTGGGGTCCACCGAAGTACAAGCAATTAAGTCCATTTGTGTTGTCACTACGTCTCGATGTCGCAATAGTCACGAACAGAATACATGGCCACCATACGAAGACTACCGGCTGCAAAAAAAGCTGCAACATGCAGCCTTTTAAATACCAGTTCAACGGCGGCTTAACGTCATTCCACGGGGCGCGCATGCATGACGCAACGAATGTTTTAAACATTATCGTCTGGAAAGATATGCAAATAATGTTGTTGATATACCCAATAGTGTTTTTTCTTGCACCGGAAGTGACGTCATACTTTGTTTTTCGTATTTTTCTTGTAAACTTTGGATCATACAGGAACGCTTCTTTGGGCAGTTTTTATGTACTCCCAACAAGGAATTTAGCTGTGCAGAGTTTATGCGGTCGTTTTGGAACACCCTGTATAATTCTTGATATTATGGTACACAAAACTTATGATTATGTTGATATTATAATGCAAGCTCTACACTGGTGTGCAAAAATTAAGGACGAAGTCGAAAAATTAGCATATCAGCTGAACGAAGAGGCAGAGCGGACAGAAAGACCAATCAGGAGATTAAGTGAGGTGATGTACGGTAGCACATGCGCAGATATGCAGGTAGACGTAATGGGGGAGTGTCTGAGTAGTAAAGCATGTTGTCGGTGTAAGATTAGTATTTCTGTCAAAGAGATTGCACACCGTATAGCAGTTAAAATCACACCGAGTTGCTGCCTCAGCGAGAAATGGCGAATAATCAATCTGTTAGACGACATCTGGATGCTTTTACCCGAGGTCGAATCATTGGGAAGTTGGAGGAAGGTTGCAGAGTTCGGAATTGCTCACAGCATCGTTTCACGACTTTGGAGACAATTTCAAACTACAGGAACAGCTATCTGGGGGTTCAGTAGTGGTCGTCCACGAGGAACCACACCCGCAGATGACCGGTATATTGCCTTACAGGCGGGAGAAATCGCTAGACACAGGCGACTGGACGACCGATATCGCGTTTTACCGTTTCCAGAAGACTGCACGGTGGTGGTCTGTTTGCACGACGCCCTGTACGGTGTGTACCTCTAACGCCTGCCCATCGGAGAAAGCGTTCTCTGTGGTGCCGGGAACACCGGAATTGGAGAGACAATGAATGGGGACGAGTACTCTTTACAGATGAGAGCAGATTCAGTCTGAGTAGCGATTCTCATCGCATACTCATCTGGAGAGAGCGGGGAAGCCGCAATCATCCCTCGAACATCATTGAAAGGAACGGGTATGGAGGTGGCGGTGTTCTCGTTTGGGGAGGCATCATGCTTGGTAGTCGTACAGACCTTCACATCCTCGACGCAGGTTCAGTCAACGGGACCCGTTATTGTAACAAGATTCTTCTTCCATATGTGCGTCTTTTTAGAGGCGCTATGGGTCCGCAGTTCCTTTTCATCGACGACAATGCACCATGTCATCGCACAGTAGCTGCCGAACAGCTCTTAGAGAGTGAGGATATTGAACGTATGGATTGGCCGGCACGATCTCCGGATCTCAATCCCATCGAGCATGTATGGGATTTTCTAGGCAGACGCTTGGCAGCTCGTACCTTACCACCAGTAACGATTCCTGAGCTTCGATTGGCGCTGCAAGACGAATGGGCAGCAATGCCTCAACAACTCATTGACACCCTCATTCTCAGCATGGGCAGACGCTGTGAAACCTGCCTAGCAGTCAGGGGAGATCATATCCCCTACTAAAGACCGGATATTTCTTGCTGGACACCCATCACAGGGATGTTTCGGCCTTCAGTCGCATTGCGCTCCATGCTACTTTTTCAATAAAGCTTTTTATCCCTCTGATTTCTCTTTTAGTAAGTGTTGCTTACATTACTCATGTCCTTACGTATTGGGGATCTTACGGTATTAAATGTGTTGATTTGGAATGCTTTTGTACAAAGTTATATTGAAAAAACCGTCTTGTCCTTAATTTTTGCACACCAGTGTATGTCAGGATCACCTCGGAAAGATGCTAACATGGAAAATGGCATTTGGCTACGTTTCATACCCTGTAGAAAAAATTCTCGGCATAATGACCATACTTATTTAGAAATCTCATCGAGTGAACGTGGATTTTACGAACTATTCTGAAACCGACGTGGAAGGACTTATGTGACTTTCTTTTATTTCTTTTTTGAACAAAAATATCATTTAAAATGCCAACAAAAAATTATAATCGTTGGACCATACGGTAGATGTAGTAAAGGAAAGCAATGAAATACTTTTTTTTTTTTTTAGTTTAAGACAAGAAAGCACTTAAAAAACGGCATCGTTTGCAAGTCATTAATTCATTTAGAAAACGAATTTCCAAAGAGAAGTAACAAACCTAGGAGGGGCGACAAGGCTTTCGAATATTTCAGCTTCATTCTACAGTATTAAATTATGTGTAATACGGAGAATACTAAAACTGTGTTAAACAGATCTCGTAGGTTGAAATCTTATTTTGTGTAGATAAAGCGATCCAATTTCTTTATATTTGAATTAAGCTGAAAAATTGCAGTATGTTTTTTCAAAACAATTGTTAGGTCACGTGAGACATTCTATCATGTGATTTTATGCGTGGGAGAATGTGAAAGAGAGAGAAACGGCACTTACATTGTTAATTAGGATATATATATTTCATTTTTAAACAAAAATATAATAAATTAAATGTAAAAAAACTTTTTTAAGAACAAGCTTTTATTTAAACGCGCTAAAAAGAATAAAATAAACTTTTCCTTTAAAACTTTTTTTACTATCAACTTATAACGTCATTACACAATTTATATGATATAAAAGCTTGTCGCGAGATTTACCTGTGTAGATAAACAAGTAAAATAAATAACTTGACCTGATTGATTTTAGTTTTTAAAAATTCAAACTAAGTAAATGTGAATACTTAAATATTGCGACAAGCTTTTATATTATATAAATTGTGTAATGACGTTATAAGTTGATAGTAAAAAAAGTTTTAAAGGAAAAGTTTATTTTATTCTTTTTAGCGCATTTAAATAAAAGCTTGTTCTTAAAAAAGTTTTTTTACATTTAATTTATTTTTTACTTTTTAGTTATCGCTGGACAGGTTTCTCAGCCTGTTCAACTCATTGAACGCTGGTTCGCCATCCCTGGTTTAGCTGAATTAATTCTCGCAAAAGGGTATTAGACTAAAAACACAATTTTTTTTAAATCCGTAATTTTTAAGCAATTTTTTCAATCTTCGTGCAGATTTTGGGTAACATTGTTCTACACACGAAAAAAAAAAAGGTTTAGTAAGATTATCTTCATAAATGACAAAGTTATTAAATGTTTAATTAAAATTTTGACTATTTTTGAAAAACTTAAAGAATATAATATTTATTTGAAATATTTTGAAGATAAGGGATATATATTTCTCTAACATATTAGAAGACAATTTTAGTTATTTATTAAAAAACTTCAAAAGGCATTTAAATATTTGTATTAATCAAAAAAATGCTTAAGATTCAAAACGCATGTTGTAATCAAAAAAGAAAGTTTTATCAAATAATGATAATTTTTGGCTGGACATTGAATATCTTCTACGAAAGAATCTATTTTTTTAATTGCTCAGGTCATCTTTAGAAACTTGTGATTTTGAAAAAATAATTAACCATCACATTATTTTTATACAGCCAGATAGATGTAACGAACTTCTATTTTGGGAATTTCTCTATTTTAAGAAATTTTTCCTGGAACAAAGCACATATTACTCTTTTCATCTTAAAATAACTCCAAATAGCGAAGTGCATTTCCTATTTAACGAAATGTTTCTTCTAAGAGATTCGATTTTTTTTCTCTCCTTATTTTTAAAATATTTCAGGTCATTTTGCAAATTATTCTCTTTTGGCACATTTTATGAATATAAATAACCTTGAGCTGGTTTTACAATGTGCCTAACTCATCTAGAGAAACAAAATTGTCGTAATTTTTCAAACAAAAAAAAACTCAAATAAAATTAACAGATTCTATTTGTAATTAAATTTAAGGACACATGTCGTAGTGTGTGTTTAGATTACTGGTGATAAAATGAGGTATATTTAAATTACTTGTAGGCTTAAAATTAGAAAATTTCTTTAAAAAATTCCTTCATTTTATTATAAAATTATTTTTTTAATCGAAAATATATTGCATTTCTGGATAATATTTTTCTTTTATTGTTTTCCTAGCGGATTCCTTTTTGATGGGTAAGATACATAAAAAAATTATCGTTCCGATTCTGTAATTATTTTTTATCTGAGTTTCATAGATTAAAGTTAGATAAATTTTTTAAAGAATTTCTTCAATACTCCATCTCAGTTTAACTTGACAGCGTTGAGAAAGGTATACAATGTACCAATCTACTTGAAAAATAGCTCTATTTTTTTGTTTTGAATTTAAATTCAAGAAAATAGATAGAAATTTGTAAAAAAATTGGATATGTTGTAGAAATTAGATTATTTTTACGTTGTAGAAATGTAATTATTTTTTAGACATATACTAATTATTATTGTCAATAGTGCAACGTTATGAAATTCCAGTTTGGCTGAAAACCGATTTTCGACGCCAACTTTTGTCATTGTTGTAACAATAAAATTATTACAACAATGCAGATATATCCAAGTTGGCGCCCAAAACTAGTTTAACGTTTTTAATTAATATCTTTTTAATTAATTGCAATATCGGAATATAAATGGTCAAAACATGCATTGTCATCCAAACTAAACGTGTATAGAAAACTTCAGCTCAATAGGAGGTAGATATCAGCTTCAAAATTGAGTTGCAAGATTCCACCCGAACAAATTACATACATACATATGTAGCGGTACCATCTATATAAGCCAGTAACTACCTCCGCACCACGGTGATCATTTTGGTGTAGTGGATAAGTTACTCGGCTTCGGATCCAAAGGTACCTGGTTCTGTCCTACAGGATAAGCGCGCCACCTCATTGGTGACCCTGGCTGAGCTCAGAAAGACGCAACGTTCTGAACTGTCGTGGCGCCATCTACCTGCAAGCAAAGTCGTCAAAACTCACTTGACGCAGCAAAGTCGTCGAACCCTCTCGGCGCAGCAAAGTCGCCGCACCCACTCGGCGCAGCAAAGTCGTCTCACATATGACGCAATGAACAAAGTCGTCTCACATATGACGCAATCAGCAAAAGCCGTCACAACTCATGACGTAGCAGCAAAAACACGCTTGATTAAACAAATACATCGTTCGTTCGCCCTCCACCGACTCACTGGTGGGGTGTATGTAGCGGTACCATCTATATAAGCCAGTAACTACCTCCGCACCACGGTGATCATTTTGGTGTAGTGGATAAGTTACTCGGCTTCGGATCCAAAGGTACCTGGTTCTATCCAACAGGATAAGCGCGCCACTTCACATACATTGTAAGTTAAATAAAAGCTTTTAATAAAATACAAACATTTTTATATCTTTCATTTGGATACTCTATATGTTATACAATCTTAGTAAAGGTGTTTATTTTTTTTAAAAAACTTCGGGCGTTGCACACATTCTATATCACTACTTATAATGTTTATTTTTTTAAAATAAATCAAAATTATATAATTTTTTTTAAAAATTAGGTTTCGGTTTGAAAATTATATGCTAATATGCCTGTTACTGATTGGTACATTAACTGAATATTACTTGCGTTTAAAACTTGTTTGTAAATTATGTAGTTGAAAAATAAAGGAAATTGTATGAAAAACTCTCTGTAAATATAATCATTTAAATAAAAAAAATTGAAGTATTAAATCAAACGGAGAATGAAAGTTTAACATTTTACCGAAAGAAAAAGCTATTATACAAGCAAACTATATTTTTAAGATTTAAAAAGTATACAGCTCTTGGAGGTGCAGGGGATCGAACCCTGGGCCTTTCACATGCAAAGCGAACGCTCTACCACTGAGCTACACCCCCTTCCAAGAGGAATTATCCATTTAAATACAATAGTATGATTGGTTCTCGTTTTTTGGCGTCAATCAGGTGAATAAATAACTCCATTATGTTTGAACTAGTTTCAAAAGAGAGCACGTTTTGCTTATCTTAATGTGTCATTTCAACAGACGTGGTTCGGTGGTCTAGGGGTATGATTCTCGCTTAGGGTGCGAGAGGTCCCGGCCGAACCCGTTTCATTTATTTTTCTTCTGATAGGGATTTAGTTTTTCATGAGAAAAAAAGATGCTCCATGTATCTTTTTGCAAGAATTACTTCATTATAATTACTGTTGCATGTTTTAATTTTATTGGATTTAAAATATTGTCAAATTATGTGGTGTTTTGAATATATTGCTCTTTGAAGGCTATATGTTTCTAGTTCAATCAGCGTAATAAATTACATATTATTCACTTCGTTTATAGCGCGCAACTTCAATTAATGTAATTGTGTTTCTTCTTTCTATTTTGAAGAAATTTTCGGTTTGTTCATAAATCAAGGACTACTAAGTTTTGTATGTGTTCTCATGCTAAAATTATTTCGATAAATTATCTAAGTTTTTTTTTTTTTTTTGACTATCAAAAAAAGAACTTTGAATTCAATCAATAACCCACATCTTACAAAACATTGAACCTGTGCTGGATTCGAACTCGGTACCTCCTAATCCGTAGCCCAGTAACATGACCACTAGACAGAAGTGATCCCGCCGGTCCGGAGGCTGTTACTGGCTTATTTAGATACCGCCACAGAAGTATATATCTGATGTCAACAAAATTTACACGGTATATTCTTTATATATTTCTAGTATATACTGTGAGCTTTTAGCAAAATTTTGTATATATATTTTTTATAATTTTTTTTCTGTCGAAAAACACTGTTTTCTCACTATACATCAAATAAAAAAAATTTTTAAAAAACTAATGGAAATTTCAAAAAAAAAAAGCTCATTTCAGTATAATATTAAATGTATGTTTAACTTGCAAAAAAAATTTGGGGATTGTATTTCCAACAGGTGTTTAGAAAAGGTACATTGAAAAAGGCCTTTTTAACATTATCAGTATAGAGGGTTCCGATGGCCCTTAAAAATATTTGCATTGATCAATTATTTTCCATATCTGTTCATGCTTTTTTGTTAGAGTATCCTCATGTTGCTTTAAATTATATGATCTAATAATTATTTTTACATTAATTTTTTAAAGGAAGTAATTGTACTTTAAGTTTTTCAAAAAGAACTGAATATTTATATCAATAAAAAGGTGCTAATGTTATTCAAATTAATTTAGGAAAAACTTCATATGGCATTATGATAATCTTGCCACTATGTTTTCTTTAAAATTTAAAAATGCGTCGTATTTAGTATTAGTTAAAAATCAACACAAATCATTATACGTTCTAATTCTTGAAAATCATTAAAGAATAAGTCCCGGTTATAAATTATATGAAAGAAAATATGTGTAAAATTAATAGCGTATCGTTGTCAAGCAAAATAACCAGTAAATTATCTTTCGAAACACTATTTTCCTCTTATAAAAGCAAGCAATGGATAAAATTTTATGAGCAGGGTGCCAGTTGCTATGGTAACGAAGTAGTTGTTTTATTCTAGATGTGTATAATTTTCTCTATGAATTAAATTTAAATTACTGTTAAAAGGAATTAGTTCATAAAAAAAATTTGTAATACTGGATAAAAGAACTAGTAATTTTTCTTTTACAGTGTGTTGGTAAAAAAAAATTACAATTTAGTTTGCTTAAAAAAAGGAAGTGTTAACTTGAAACAATTTTTTTTTCATTTGAAAACCAGAATAAAAATGGTATGATTACTTACACTTAAATCTAATTTTTTGTATTTTTATACACATGTATGAAATACGCTTATATGTACATGTATGTATATTCTTATATGTATACGTACAAGCTTCTGAAGTACATGTAAACACTTAAAATACACATATATGAAATTTTAAGAAATTTGAAACTGAAGATATTCCTTTTATTGTTTAAACTCGAAATTTTCATCTTATCTGCATAAATAAAAGGAGCTAAATTTATTGTTTCGAATTCAAATTGACACAAGTTTTATTTTCTTCGAAAGAGAGTTTTCTTTTTCAGTGTCATTTTAACCCCGTAGTGACAGGGCCGATCCTAGGGTGTCGGCCGCCCGCGTGTGAAGACCTAATGTGCTGCCCCCCTAGGGAATTTTCATATTTTGACATATATATTTCATACTTATATATTTAATTACTTATTACAATAATTGCATATTTAATTACTTATTACATACTTATATATTGAGGTTATAAACTCATATATCTGTATAAGAGTAAAAGAGAAAACATTAATAAAAATGCAAATGAAATTTGGAGGGCAAAACTTTATTTTTTGGTCAGCTAATGGGTTATGATCACGACAAAATACTTTAACAAAATAATAAACAAGCAAAAATATTACCATTGAAATAAAAATAGGTATTTTATAATTAGAAAATCAAAACGACAGTATTTACTCAGAAAATATAATCTAATAAAAAATAAAGCATAAATCTCGTGAAACAAAAAGTACCTAAATCAGTCCTTCTCTAGAAAGATTTCTAAGAAAAATTAATTATAAAATAATTTTTCTGGCTTTCTGAGAAGCAAATTTGTTAATAATTTTGGTGAAATCAATTTTTTCAGAGAATTCGGATTCAATAGAGAATGTGTCCAGATCTGAAAGACTTTGCGTGTAGTATTCCTAAAAACACTCCTAGAAAAAATTTTAAGATATATACTTTACCATCAGTAGTGCTCACGCATCTAATATCAAACTTTATTTGTTCTGTGTGACTAATATCTTGTGTAGAGTCAAGAATTATAGTGTAATATTTACTTTTTGATAATGCGTGTTATCTCATTACAAATAGATTCAGCAAAAATAGTAATTATTTCATTTTGAAAATGCTGCCCTAAGATGTGTGGAATATGTGTTTTGCTATTTTTGCATTTACTCAACATTTTTAAGGTGTTCTGAAATAACTGGATCAAATTTGGCCAACATCTATACCTGAATTAAAAAAATTACCTTTATCTCAACTTCGTACTGGTTCCTCTGAATGTCGAATTTTGACTGGCTAACAATTGTCTTGAGCAATCATTCTTTCTCAATGATGGCACGCCATCGCTTTTTTCTGTCGATTGTATACATTTTGTTGTTCCGCGTCAATAGTACAACTTTTTTCCACTCTCGTCTTTAATTCGTGCCACGATCTTGTGCAGTTTATATGTTTAGAGTATTTTCATGGTTATTATAATAATAAAAAATGCATAACATTTCTCATTCCAATAAAATTCTGTCTTTTAGCTTCCTCAAAAAATGTCATTTCGGGATATTTTCGATAACATTTAAAAATTAACACGTGTGTGTGCAACAAATAAAAAAAGAAAACAATTTTATAAGAATTCCACTAAATTTATCTTTCTTTAAATTAAAAAAGAAAGTATACATTCCCTAATTCACAAACTTTAAATATTCCGAAAGCATTTTCCATACTATCAGCAATAAAACAATTACTTATAAGAATATATTTATATTTGCAACACAATATGACAAAATTTCTCTTGATATGTAAAAAAGGGAGGGGGGGAGGGGTGCAATCTAAAAACACGTGTGTTACATTGATTTAACATGATGATTCAGAAAAATGATTCATATATATTTGATGGTTCAGAAAAAAACTAAAAATTTACACTAAACAAGACAAATAAACCTCATTTTTTTTAAAATACCGGGAACAGTAATGAAGGATGTGCATGCCTCGTTCTGGAAGTGGGAGCTGTCTTACAAAAAACAATTAGCATCAATTAATATTATTCCGATTTAATCCAAAGATGAAATTTTACAAACCATGTTCTCTTGACTTTCGCTGTGGATTCGTATATACAAAACAATTTCATTGACATTAAAACTAGCAAGTTAGCTTTTAACTGGGTAATCCTTTCAGTTAAAATCGTTATGCACTTAAGTGAATTTATTTATTACATAAATGTATACGCATATATATTAACAAAAAAGATTTTTTAAAACTAAATATATTATTTTTATAGGTATGAAGGCCACCTTTTTATAAAGGCAAATTCAATAAATATTCCTTAATAATTTACTTAATAGGGTAAGAATACAGTTGTACCTTCCAATAAGGAGCCTTGTGTTTGACACAATATGTCCTAGAGCCAGAAGTTTAAACCCACCAAACCAGACGTTGGGTATTTTGTCATTGAATGCTAAGCAAATTAATTTAATTAAAATTCAAATCGTATTAATCTTTAAATAAATACCTTAGCCACAGGTTTTTTTAATTTGCGCATGATACTGTATAAATGTTTGAAATGAGCAGTAAAAGCTTGTACTTATACAAATTTATTAAAAATATTCCGTTGTACGGATCTTTTTAAAAGCCTGTACATTGTGTCCACCTAAGTTAACATTTTTATTTCTTATGTAAACCCAAAGAAAACGCGCCCCCACGAGTTGCAAGTGTTTTATTACATATTGTGTTTTGACTCTAAATCAAAGCCATAGAACAGACAATATTGCAATATTTTATTTCTCTGTTAAATTACATTTATTTATTAGGGCTGCACTATATTTAACTTATTCAAAGAAAAACACAAACTTGTCATAGAAATCTTAAAATTTTATAAAAAAGGAATAAGAATTTTTTTAGTCACTTATATATATATATATATATATTATTTATATATATATAATATTTATATATATATATATATATATATATATATATAATATATATATATATATAAATAGTTACTAATATTTATGATAAACGAGAAGACTTTAATTTCAATATTATAAAAGTACCGCATTGGGAGAGTAATGTGCATGTATCTATATTCAGAAATATTGTTCTTAATTACACACTACGCAATAAATTTCTAGTTTCTAATAAATCAGAAAAAATAAAAAATTATAAACATTTTACTAAATACTGTTTAATTCAAAACTACCCTATTAATTTTATTAATAGATATTTAAATAATGAAATTCTAAATAGTAAGGATTAAATTTCCATAGTTTTAAAAGGTTTATATTATAGATTTATTATTCTTCCTAGATAGTTTTTAAATACCCCCAGTATCTAGTTTTAGATAAAATTACTTTTTTAGAATATATTATAACTTTTAAACTATATTAAGAGTCTCTAAGATAATGGTAGTATGTTTACATTTCTTATTTTATTATTTCTATTCTTTTCATACTTTTGCTAAGTGCTATTTTTCAGCCTTTGCTTTGTTTTGAAATTGTATTTGGGTCCAGAATCTGGCAATAACTTGGTTATAGTACTCAGATTTAGCGCGGGCTCTGCATTTCAGTATGCAATTTTTGGGTAAGTTACCTCTTCCTTATAATGGATTTAGATTTCCTATCCATTATTTCCAATTGGTATTTGCTCGGTATTGTTAACAAAAAAAAGGGGGAAGGTTGGCTGGCCAAAAAACATGTTCAACCCCACTTTTATACAGAAGGATTTTTTTGAAAAAATTTTATGTATACTAGCTGTCCTAAGTCAGCAATGTTGATAATACTGAAGCATCCATTCTTTTGTATTTTGCTCTGTTGTTTCAATCTTTCATATCTCCTTCTAAATTCTGTTGTATTGTTATCTGGCAATTGATATTCTTTTATGTATTGATCATGTGGTTCATCTCTCTCTTGTAGAGAAATTTTGATTATATATATATATATATATATATTATATATATATATATATATATATTTATATATATATATATTTATATATATATATTTATATTTATATATATATATATATTTATATTTATATATTTATATATATATATTTATATTATATATATATATATATATATATATATATATATATATATATATTTATATATATATGTGGGAATTTTCACATAGACGGCACTCTAGAGGGCGCTGGCGACGCGAGCCACCAGCGAGCGAACTAACCAGAGAGAGATGAGCGAGCGAGCGATCTTGACGCGAAGGTCAGAGAGAGCCAACGCTGCTGCTAAGAAAAGCAACCGGGAACCAACTGGCCGAGTAGGGACCAGCTCTAATCCGAGACTAGAAGTGGTGTGACGAGAAGGTCACCTATGCTTCACCTGAACTGTGTGTGTATTACCGTTGTGAACTGTGATAAAAGAGACTGACGTTCGCGAGCAGGCGTTCCCGTCGTCGATAGATCCTGGAACTCTGTTAGAAATTAGCTACTTGTCTTGAATTAATTATTGTTAAGTTTTGAATAAATTAGTAGAAAGAAAAAAGCTTTAGCCCCTTGTTGTCTCCCACAAATTATAGGGGCACGGCCGGGATAAGGATTTAGAAAAATTTTAGAACGAGTGAACAAAAGAAGCGTCCGTGGAGGAGACGCGCCGCCATTTTTTAGAAGCTTTGCTCAACCTGTGCAGAGGTTGAATTTGTGAACTAGTGAATTAACACCTGCGAAGAGGTGTCATTTTAACTTTTTTTCCGTCTAACGAAAAACCTGCGAAGAGTGAAGTGTTTTTCATCAGTGTTCATCTGTGTAGAGGTGAATCAGTGTTTTTCATCAATTATTGGATTATAGGATACATCGTTCGTGCGAACAACAAGGGAGCTAGAAAAAAAAGGTAGGATCTTTCCATATTTTTTTCAAAAAATGTATAAAAAACGCTCTTAAAGAGGATCTCATAAGAGTTGTAGAGGAGCTAGATGGTACTGTGGAGAGTACGGACACCGTAGCTAAACTAAAGACTAAAATTGAAAACAGTAGTACATTTAAAAGTGATACAGATTTCGTTAAAACATTAATTAAAAACTTTGTAGATGAGAGGGTATCGCGAAACGAAAGACAGGCAACTTTAGAAAATCAGAAAATTGAGCTCGCAAAACTACAGTTAGCACAGTTAGAAAAGAAGTCGAACTTCAGACGACTAAAAATAAAGCATTAAGTTTAAATCCTGCAGCTAAAACTGAAGAGAAACAATTCGAAACAGACATAGAAAATATGATCAAAAGCATTAAAACTTTATTTCTTCCTGTTCCCACCAGATCTGAAAACTTTAATCTGTTCTTCCAATCATTAGAACGCGCATTTTTAACCAAGAAAATTAATGACGAATATAAATCTGAAATTTTAATAAATCTTCTGGGTGAAAGAGCTCATAATGTCTTATTGTATATTAAAAAGGAGGAATTAAATGACTATGAGAAACTCAAATCAATAGTACTCAGAGAATTCCAAGTAACTCCTCGCGAGTGTTTAAACTCATTTAAAAACGCTGTTAAAATCATCAGGCGAGACATACATTCAATTTGCTGCAAGATTGACGGCAAACTTCCAATATTATTGTTCATTAAGAAAAGTTAATTCCTTTGAATCTCTATGTGATCTTTTAATTTCTGATAAATTATTTGAAACTTTAAATAAGGAAACCGCAACTCATATTGGCATTCGAGAAGCGGAAGATTGGTTTAGGCCTATTGATTTAGCTAAAGAGTGCGATATTTATATTTCATCTAGAAGCGGATCGCGTAAGGAAACTCCTATTGCTTGTGGATATACCGAAGACCCCTTTAAAAATAGATCACGAAACTATAAACCAAAGAGTAGAGATAACTATCCCCAAAATCTTGAAAGACAAAATAAAAATTGCTATATATGCGGTGATTCATCTCATTACGCAAGAGATTGTC
>BMAO01030693.1:0-14238 GCA_019973975.1 Trichonephila clavata | reverse complement strand
TATTTTTCTTCTTAATTTTAGCATATGCTAATTAAAATACACTAAATAAATCTAAAACCACAAAAATATTTGCATATCTCGATTTCTTAAAAAAAGATTCGCCGCAAGTATTCGGATACCATAAGAGCATCGCGATTGATATTATCTTTGCAACATATTTCGATTGCTTTGGCAAAAAAACAATATTGTTAGTAGGATTCTGTGCAGAAAGAAACTTAAAACAGCTTAGAAAAATTCTCTGAAAAAGAATTAGAAATACCACTGAAACATTTTTAGTATGATTTTTCTCTTGAAGTTTCTGAAAACATTTATTTATATGTAGATGTTAATTACTGAACAATATGATTAGAAAAAGTATTTCACACATCTCTAAATGTCATTCAAAAAGTTCTTTAAGACAGCAAGATATTGTACTTAAGAAGGGCATATGAGGAAATTCCATCTCTACGAACTTGAAACTGGCAACAAAAAGAACCAAAGGTGTTTTTAATTTAGGGATATTTTTTATCCCAGCTGTCTAAAGCGTGGCAAAGTGTATCTAGGTAAATATTTTCTATTTGATTTCTTAAAGGATACATCTAAAATATGAGGTATCAACAAACTTTAAAAACATATCACAATTTCATAAACCAACATGTAATTATGTGTTTATCAGTTCGTAAATCTATATAATTTACTACAGAGTGTTCAGGTTTAAAATATCCAAAAGTTATGACTTATATTACGGAACTACCCATCATAATGTAATAAACTGTTCATGTGTGGATTGGAAACCCCTCCAAGATTTTAGGGTATTGTCCGAACGGTCGCACGTGCGCGCAGTATTCGGCAATCGTAGACGATAAACTTGTTACACTGACTTCATTATTAAAGCTGTAGATACCACAGCACAAGGTGCAGCCTTTTGCAAAGGTACTTTGCACCACAGCAAAGGTACTTTGGTTAATTGAATTTAAATCACTCACGCATATACAGCGACATCTTCGAACAGAACGGTACTCCGATCCTCCGACATCAAAAGCTATCTACCAGAAAGAACTTTAAAAGTGACGGGAACTTTGTTATCTCTAATTGGCAAGTATCCTTAAGTTTTCATGATATAAGACACGGTATGGGCCTTGATGATGGGCGTGATTCATTTTGTTGGAGCCCTGATAAGTCTATTAAGCAAACCATTAAAGACATTCCATTCTGTTCGAACCCGTTGATGTACACGCGTGACTGATTTAAATTCCGTTAACCAAAGTACGCACTGCAACTTTTGCTGTGGCGTCCACATCTTAACTAATGAAGTCAGTGTAACAAGTTTATCGTCTGCGATTGCCGAAAAATGTACGCACGTGCGGCCGATCGGACAACACCTTAAAAAT
Organism: Trichonephila clavata; assembly: GCA_019973975.1. NCBI lineage: Eukaryota > Metazoa > Arthropoda > Arachnida > Araneae > Nephilidae > Trichonephila > Trichonephila clavata. The sequence continues at coordinate 12,868 of BMAO01030693.1, read as the reverse complement.
TTCTGAGGGGTTTACATTTCACGGCTGAACAGTTTATTACATTCTGATGGGTATATATATATATCCGTAATAATAAGTCATACCTTTTGGGTACTTTAAGTCCGGATACCCTGTTTTAGAAGTTAACTTCAAAAGGAGACACATTTATAAGGTACAGTGGTTGCTAAATCGCAAGTAAATACATTGATGGTGAAAAAGATTTTTAAATTTCTACTTTACCATAGGTAATTAGACAAAATTTCAAAGTATTTTTAAATTATGTAATGCAGCGTTTCTCAAACAGTGGGCGCGCTCTTCTAGGGGGTGATAACTCTACAAGAGGGGTGCGAGAATATTTAAAATTCGAAAACAAAAAGTTATTTACAAATTACTAATTTATTCAAAGTAACCAAACTAAAACTTACTGACATAATAAAAATAAAATACACAATTACATCTATATAATACACTTATAAATGTATGGGTACTGCATGATGTATTTTATGATTATTTTGCAAAGCTAATTTAAGAACAATTTCAATTATTACCAGACCCCATGGGTTTGTCATATATAAAATTGTACACAACAATTAACACTTATCTTAATAATTGTTACTGTTTATTATTAATCCGTTAACTGCATTTTAAAAGTTACGCAATTCACTCCCCAATATACCGCACGCGTGTGTATTTAATGTATTGGAGAAGGGGAGGAATAAATAAGCAAATCATCTGATACAAGTAAAAATCCCTCGCAAACACTGCCAAGGTATTTTATTGCATTCCAAAACCTTCGGAATAATTTTATGTATAGCAGTTCACAGAAAAGATCGTATTTCTCAAAGACGCATATATACGTCCGGGGCCATTAATGCTTTGGCTGAGTGAGACGTTTATATATGTTGGTGGAAATTAAGAGGTTAACGTCGTATTATAGCTTTAGCGTTAAAATATTGTACCATTAAATGCAATACAGTTTTGTTGTATGGAGGGGGCACGATGAAAATTATGATTGAATATTCGGTTGCAACTATTGAAAGCTTGAGAAGAACTGACGTAACATACTTTAAATAACATACATTAAAACTTGTAACTTAAGTAACCGATATTTATATAAGTACATGACCAAAATACTGAAAAAAATCATTTGCAAAGTAAATCTCATTTTATATAAAATATCCTGATGAAATTAAAATTTACTAGTCTGGGGAAAAGTTAAAGTCTATTATTTGGTACTCCAAAAGAATAAAAATTACTTCAGCCAACATTAACAGCAAATATTTTCAAATTACTTGAGGACGAACTTAGTCACGATTGATTATCTTACCATATAAACTCCACGGACAAGTATATGCAATCAAAAAGATCTTGTTCCATGAAAAAAACTAGTAACATTACCTACAAAAGATGGGTGATACACCGAGATAGATAAATAGCCCTAGCAAAGCAGAAACAACTCAATGTTTATTGGTTCGGTTGATCATTTGTTATCAGATGAAGACGCGTTTGCAGAAGGAAAAGGTTAGAGAGTAATGCTATCGGATCAATGTTTCTTTGACAGGATTAATTGCAGTTTTCTCACTCCATATTTCAAGAGAGAGTTTCCTGAACAGATTGGAAATCAGATTTGCTTTTCAAAATTGATGATACAATTGTGCAGTTCATTTAAAACTGATGTTATTAGCTTGATCTATGTTGACAGTTGCTATTGAGCCAACAATTTGGGAAGGTAGTTTTGTAATAGAATAAATATTTTGAATTATACATTTCGTCGAATGCCTAATTGGGAATATCTAAATAATTAAAACTTGCGGTATAGATAAATTTTTAATTATTCGAGTAAACAATGAAGTTTTATTTGAATAATCCAAATCACCTTGCGGAAAATATCATTAATTTAATTCATAATAAATTAATTAAAAATGAACTGATAGAGCTAGGAGGAGCACACCCTGTTTGTTTAATGGTGAACCAATGCCCATTGTACGGATTATGCAACTGTTTATACTCATTGCTTAAATTGTAAAATTGTATTTTGCATGCATTTTGTATTTCCAAAGAAACGTAGACAAGAATAAATTTATTTAAAATATCCTGGTGCCATCTGTTGCAGGTAATCTTAACTACGGCAAAATGTATTACATCATCACAAAAAAACTTTTTTTAATATAGAGAGAGTAAATTTCGTTAAAATGGATAAATTACTAAATAAGGTGTATTCGGACATTGAATTATTTTTAGTAATAAGATCAATTTGATTCAATTTTAATTTACAACGCGCTAAGAAGCAACATGCAAGCAATTGGTAACGGGTCTCAACATTTGCTTGAAAGATCAAGTGAGGGAGAAGACTCATGAGTTGGCATCCACCTCTCCCAACTTCCACACCACTCAAGTAATACGATAAAAATAATAAAAATATAAAATAAATGCATTGAAAATTTTAATTATCGGAGAATAGCTGAATATTAATAAACACTTAATTTTATGCAAAGTTGCCATCTATAAAAATATTAATTCATTGATTTTGTAAAATAGTTCTTGAAATATTTGCTTTATTAAAAAATGCACCAAAGTTGCTAAGCTATAAGAACAATTTCCATGTAAAAAGAAAGCCAGTGGAAATTTAAATTTATTCCCAATACGCCACGGATGTAGTTTGACTCTGAAAATATATCTATTATAAAATACTACGAAAGGAGGAAGTACCGCCATTTGCCTGGCAGTGGGCAACCCTACGTTGTACAAATTATACAACTATTCATACTCATTGCACCAATTATAAAACTGTAATTTACATGTATTATAGAATGTAGTTCTATTTATTTCTTCTTTTTTTTTTTTGGAAAATTCGTTCTTGGCTCTCTTTTTCAGTTAACATCACTGAAGCTACATCGTCCAACATTTAATTAATAAAGTCCTTAGATTTTGACAAACCTTCAGCTCTTGCATCTTCGTGTAAAGTTGATTATTTAGTTTGATTGATTGTTAATAAGTATTCGTATGAGACAACCCCTTTCTTCTCACGTAGCAATTCGAGTCCAGGCAATCGTTGCCATATTTTCCTTCGAAAGCTTACAATAATGTACATTCTCAACCGTTTTCGTGACGCTTTTCGAAGGAAGCACATGGTTACCAATTCCGATTTTACGACAAATGCGAAATCGCGAGGTCGCCAACTTGGCGAGTTATCTTGAACGCTGCGTGTGAGTGAATATTAACGTCACACTTTTCAGCTACTCGAGGACTTTTGGCGACGGACCTCGTAATTTTGAGCCATGGTCAAGTGGCGAGGACCATACCTGAGCTGAAGCCCCCTCTCTTAACTACCACTCTACACCTATTGGAGGACGTTTGAGCCCCCTCCAGATTTAACGTGCATCGCTACCTTACACGGTGGGTCTTCAGCGGTACTGGGCTCGAGCTCATGATACGCCAGCCACGAGTCCATTACCTTGAACACTAAGTTACCACTACCACATCTTGAACGTTGCAGTTGTTGTGAGTAAATATTAACGTCGCACTGTTCAGATACACGAGGGCTTTTGGCGACGGACCGCGACACCTGAGCTAGCACCCCCCTCTCCTAACTACCACACAAACGGGTGAAAATTGTTGTAATAGTGCGTTATAAATCTAATATAGCATCACAAAAATCTTTATATATATATGTAATACGAATATGTTGTAATGATGGATTTTTTTAATGGAGCTTGCATTGGCATTCTTGTGGTTAATAAAACTTTTTATTTCACATCTTGAACACATAAAGCAAAGAACGATACACACAAATACTAGCTGCAACACACTACATGATGACAAGAAGAAGGAGCGCGCGTAACCGTGTGTTCAGAGTTTTTATAGTGGCGGTGAAGGTCGTACGACTCTTTTATAACAGGAGTCGTGATTGGCTGCAAATGCGCGGGAGCAATTAGATTAAGATTAAGATTATGCGCTCGTACAATTAGATTAAGATTATAACAGTCTTAGGCGAAAGAACTAGGAATAATTTCATGGGGTACAGTTAAGGAGAATTAGAAGAAGTCATTATATATATATATATATATAAAGAGAGAAAGAGAAAAATTCTCCTGGAAAATAATGCTCAAAATATTTTTTTTTTTACATAATGAATAAGAAACATATGCATTAATAATTTTTCTTGTGCTCCATATTGGTTTTATACCTTATCTGTTCATTTGAGCCAACATTTGTCGTAGATACAGAGCACTGGAAAAATATTAAATGCAATTCGATGAAAAAGCGATTTTTAGACATTCGGTAGATATAAAGATATTTAAAATAATTAAATAAAATTCGCGAAAACACTTTAATATTCTTGATCAACTGTGCCATTAGCAATAGAAGTAATCAAGAAGAAATTTTGAATTTTGCTTTGTATATGCTTTAATATTTGCTTTATTGTATCGATCAATTTTTTAATTAATTCCACTGATCTTTACTTTCTTACCAAGCTATCTTAACAAACTTTAAGCTCATTAATTAAATACGATGCTGATGTTAATACATCCAAAGGTTTAAAGAGGAGTTTAATTAAAGAAGCGTATTCAGGAGAAAAAATTAGTTTACAAGAGGAACAATGTTTCAAAACTGCCTTTCAAAAACAAATTCGGGTGGGTTTAATGTGTTGTTTTTGTTGTTAATTTTCTAAAATATAATTTTATTTTAAACCTATGGCAACAAAATAATTGACCAATTATGATTTTTTGTTAAAAAAGTTAAAACATGAAAAAAAATACATTTTTACATAAGAAATATTTTTTTATTCATCTGAAAGTTTTTAGTTACTTTAATTCTCTCACTTTAATTTTTCATCTTTGAAATAAGTGTTATTAATTTATTTTTCAGGAAACTATGATTGACTAAAAACTAAATAAAATAGTTTGATATAGTAAGAAAAATTGTTAATGAGTAGTTAAGAAACATAGTTTCAACATTGTGATTGACTAAATTTGAAACCGTGATTTGGAAAAATCGTATAAATGAAAAAACACTTTTGATATTTAGTGCCACTTGATGTAGAATATACGTGTAAAATTGTTTTAAGAAAATTATAACAAGACAAATTATTTAAATGCAATTTTTTTTGGCAAAAAAAATTAAGAAATAAAGACATATTTTTAAAACATTCTCTTTTTATGCTTCTATAACAATGTAATTTTGCCTATGTGCTTCTAAGAATTTACTGCAGAAATTGAATGGAAATTTTTAAAAAATTAAAATTATTTTCAGAGTTAAAATCGATTGAAACATTAAAAAGTAGTTTTTGTTAAAATGTATTTACTCTGATACATAAAATATGAAAAAAATTCACACTTCTATATTATTTGTTTCAAAAATCAGAGTTGAACTCCAGTATAGAAGTCCAAACTATATATAGGCAAATTATTCCTGTTATAAAAGCATTTTTCCTCAAAGGAGTTTGTTTTGAAAATGTCTCATTCTTTCTTCATTTTTTGGCAAAAAATTGCATTTCCATCATTTTTTACAGATATAATAATCTTAAAACAATTTTATATGTATATTCGGTGCTTACCTATTGGAAACACAGCCTATTGGAAACAATATATAAAACGAAGCACCTGATTGCCAATTTTGGGCTTGCGACACTTAGGAAATCGGGGGTACCAACTTGGCGAGTTATTAACAGAGTTGGCGATTGTTGCAATAATATGTAAGTACCGTATATTCTAATTCAATTGACACTATATATCAAGTAAAAATATATATTTATACGCTTTTTCAAAACCATGATTCCGTACGTTTTCAATCACCTTAAACGTAACTTATTTTAAATAGTATACAAAATCTTGACCTATATTTTCCTTTTATACACTAATAGAAAGTGAATTTATTTATAATTTATCGGCATTATAACGTAAAAGTAAAAACAAATTATATTTTTTTTAATTCTCTACACTAATTTGCACATTGTTTATTTGATGTAAACTAAATAGTTATAAATAAAGATCAGGAACAAAAACAGATTTAAATAAGAAAAATTGGGAAAGAGAATATTCTCAAACTTTTCTGAAAAGAAATGAATAGGTTTCAAAATACACGAACCGGTGTAATCAAGCCACCAAAAGAAAATCAGCCGGCAGCCATTCTTTCATCTACTAAAAATGAGTCTTCATTTAGAAAGAACAAATTCTCGTCTTTGTTGATAAAGAAACCTTCCAAGCCCAAAGTGAATCGCAAAACTTCCTTGTTTCTCGTTCCCTCCTATTAAACCGGGTCGCTTTGATCTTTCAATCACTGAATTGGAAGATACAACCTGCTTTGTATTCCAGGTCAGACCTCAACTTTGCATACCGTTGTCCGCTGAATGGCTCCCGGAATATACACCCAATCAGCTTCATCTACCAAAACTGTGCAATATTTTCCTCTCCAATCTCATTGGCTATGCATAGGATGATGTTGGGTATTGTTGATCCATATCGTGAGTTGTGGTTTGACGTAGTTATATTATTCGAATTTTACTTTTTCTTAGACAATCAGTTTAGAACAAATACAGGCTTTTAAATGGGATAAGGGAAATAACAAGGGAAAGGTAGTGAATATTGACAACGAAATGGATTCCTGGTTTGTTTTTGCTGATTTAGAAAGCAATGCTAATATAAATATAAATGTATTTTTTGCTGCAAATGTTGCGTGAAAGAAGATGAATCTGAAACTTTTCTTTCTTTTCTAAATTTTTTAAGCATTAGTTCTCTATTTCTTTCTGTAGATATGTACATTGTGTAGATTTAATTTCTAATAAAAAAAAGGAAGCAGCAAGCATACATAATCATTTTTATCAAAATAAATGCTCTCGATATTTTGAAACGATATATATATATATATATCAGTTTAAATAAAAAATAAAAAAAATTTTATTTGGCGTAATTTTGTATTAATTTTTTTATGTATACTACATCACACTAAGTATCTAAAGAAATTTAAATTTCTCCGAATTTCCTTTCCCAGAATCCTTCCCTCAGCTTTTTTTCCATATTATCGAAAAAAAGAGAAGCAAGTTTTTTTACAGTGAAAACTCTTATTCATGTCATATTTAAACATTTAATTATCTATAAAAATTGGGCTATTTTGAAAATAAATACATTCAGACCTCTATTTAACAAAATTGCTAAATTGCGAAAAAAAGCTCGTTGTTTTGAAAATTCGTTAAATAGGAGTTAATCTATTAATAACTTTAAAACCACATAAAACGAACTTTAAATTCAAAAAAGTTATACATTATTTTTTGAAAAAAGATATTTACCCTTTTTTTTGAAAAATAATATCTACACTGCTGGTCACCGTAAATGCAACACTCTGAAGGAAGCACGCAAATAACATGAAATTACAACATGCATTAGCGGAGGTCAGATATGCAAATAATTAGAATTTCTTTGTAGACACACATCACGTACGCCTGTGGCGCCACCTCAAAGCGCTATTTAAGGCTAGGAGATTTTGACGATTTCAAGTTCGGAAATTGTGTTTTTCTTGTGATTTTTTCAAAAAACGATGAGTTATGTCTCGTAGAAAACAGCGATCAGCTTTTGATCAAGTATCCGAGCTCGACAGAGGAAGGATAGTGGCCTACCAAAATTGGGGATTAAATTTCAGGGAAATCGGTAGTCGTGTTGGACGAAACCAAACAACTGAAAGGCGGATATATGACCGTTGGATGCAGGAGGGTACGACGGACCAACGTGGTCAATCGCATCCACCCCATTGCACCACTTCACGTGAGGACAAGCAAATTGTGCGCATAGCCGTGACGTATCGCTCTCTTACATCACGAACCATAGCACAGCACATTGAGTCTGTAACGCATCATTCAGTGTCTACGCGTACCATTCGACGTCGTTTACAGCAGAGTGGTCTGTCCGCAAGACGTTCATTGCTTGGTCTACCCTTAACGCAGAACCACAGACGTCTTCGCCACAATTGGTGCGTGGAAAGAAGGATGTGGGCGGCAGAATGGAATGAAGCTGTCTTTACTGACGAGACACGCATCTGCCTGCAACACCACGATGGTCGGATCCGAGTCTGGAGACACCGAGGAGAGATTATGCTGAACAGCTGCGTTATGCACCGCCACGCTGGTTCTGCACCGGGTATTATGGTATGGCTCTGTATTGAATATCATTCTCGTACTCCTATAGAACGCATTGCCGGTACTTTAAACAGCTAGCGCAACATCTCCGTGGTGTTGGAGCCAGTTGTCCTTCCTTACCTTCAGGGCTTGGCCACAGCCATATTTCAACAAAATAATGCGCGGCCACACGTTGCACGCATTGTCCAAAGGTTCTTCATCAATCAACAGATTGAATAGCTTCCCTGGTCGGCTCGCTCTCCAGATCTTTCGCCGCTAGAAAACATGTGGTCCACGGTTGCTCAACGATTGACCCAGATTACACTCCCAGCTAACACACCAGATCAAATTTGACAACGTGTGGAAGCTGCTTGGTCTTCTGTACCCCAAGAACACATCCAAAGTCTCTTTGAATCAATGCCGAGGTGTGTGGCAGCGATGATCTCCAACAATGGCGGCTACTCTGGCTACTGATTCTGGCAGAAACCACACTTCACAGATGTCTATAAATTTAATCATTTGATACTTGGTCAACATGTAATCTACAAAATAAATTATGTTGTGCTATCTCTTGTCTTTCTTGGTGTCCCATTTATTGTGGCCAGCAGTGTATTATTTTATATATCTTACTGGTCAAAAAGAAATCTGTAAGGAATACAGGGGAAAAAAGACATTCTCTAGGAATAAACTGCATTTTCAACTGTAAAAAATATTTTTAGATTAAAATAAATGAATTTTCTAATTTTAAACCTGCAAGTAATTTTAAACGTACATGTTTTTTATAACCATTAATTTTAAGCATACACTACCACATGCGTCCATAAATTTAATTACTGATAAAATCTGGTAGTTTTATTTTGGTTTTTTGTTTGAAAAATTGTGTCTATTTCATTGCTCCAGGTTGATTAGTTCCTGGTAATACCAGTTCAAGGTCATGGATCACCATACAATGAGGTAAAAGTAGAAAAACTTTAAAAAATGTCCTGAAATATATTTAAAATATGGAGCGGAAAAGTGGAATTGGAGGTTATTTTACAAAGAAAATAGTAACATGTTCTTGGTTCCTGGAAAAGGTTCGCAAAATACAAAACTTCGTAAAACAGGGGTTCGTTATATGGAGGTTTGACCGTATTTCAAAGTTAAGCAGAGTTTTTCTTGTTTAAAATGGTCGTATAATTTAATAAAAATGTTTTTGTTGATGCCGTCGCCCATCCGGTATAGTGGTTAGCGAAGCTGGCTGCTGTGCCGTAGGGCCTGGGTTCGAATCCCGGAGAAGACATGGATGTTTGTAAATGTATAGTGCCTTCGCGCGGCATGGGGGTACTCTAAATAGCCGTCGAACCACAAATCATCTCGTGTGGTTGGTGGAAGGGGAAGAGAGCGGGGAAACCTCTGACCACTCCCTCAAAATTGGGGTGGAACCGAGCCAAATCGTACTATCACCTGCATGGTGCTCAAAGCTACGGCTAACGACAGGCGTAAAATATAGCCCGATGCCATGATGAATTTCGTGGGTCTCGATCTGACTACGCCAGACAGGTGGCATTAGCAACAACAACAATAAAAATGTATTTTTTCACGAAAAAATGTGACTATTTGCTTTTATTCAATATTTGTACTGTAAAGATAATAAAAGGATCACCCAAATGAAAGTGGCACTACAGTCGGTTTGATAAAAGATTTAATGTTATAAATATAAGTTAGTATACATAGGAAAGAAGTAATACAGACGTAACAAATTGGCTAAATAAAATCACCTTGTAGTTCAGCGTTTCTCAAACTGTGAGGAAGAAAAATAAAAGATCGTACTTCGAAAAGTGGTATATATACGTCCGGGGCATTTAATGCACCGATTGAGCGAGTCGTATATATACGCTGGTGACACTTATGAGGTTAAAGCTGTATTGTAGCTTTAGCGTCAAAGTATAGTATTATTGAATGTAATGCATTGTTATTTGTATGGAGGAGGGCGATGAATATTATGATTGAATATTGAGTCGCCAACTTTGAGGTTTGAGAAGTACTGTTGTAGGTTGAAACAAGTATCCCAGCGGTCCACAACATGATCATTATCGTAGGGTAATCACCGTTAAAAGTGTGGTTTTCATACGGCGAAAGTTTCGGGTTGTAAGGGGGATGTTCAAGGACATCCAAGTATATTTGCCTTAACAATGTTTGACCCACCACAGCCACATGAGGATTAGAATTATCATGCAAAAAGATAGTAGGATTGATGATAAATATGCAAAATGATAAAATCGGATAGCATGCCCGTCAGCGGTTTTGATTTTCTTTCTCAGTTCCTGCGATGGGGCACAATACGTAGTAGGATTGACAGTTGTATCACTTGGAGGCATCCATGAAAAGAACGATACCTTTTAACGTACCCCCACGCTATCACACACATATTTGGCGGAACCCCCCTGACTATATTGTATATTTCCAACACCCTGCGCTCTCTTTAAGCCATGCACAGTCATTTTTCTCTACTAATTTGGGAGTTATTACAGCAATACCACTTTCATTTGGGTGACCTTTATATTAGAGTGATTTTAGTTTCTGTTGTAAGATGATCTGTTAGTTTTGTCGGGAATTCCTTGTCATTTCTTAGTGATTCCTTGAGAGATCTTTCTAATTTTAAACTGAATTTCTCCTCTTAAATGCACTACGTTCTCTCACCAAGAAAGCATGGGTTTCGTTGAAATGTTTGTTGCAAGTTCTCAGATTATTTCCTTCTCACTCTCTTTTCATTTTTTTTCTGGGTTTGTATTTTTGTCTTTGTCTCTGTATTGCCCATCGTTTTTCTCCTACATTCTCTTTCTCATCTCTTTTTATGTATGCCATTTCGTTTTCTATATTTTTGTGTCCGCAGTTTGACTCATAATTTTCCCTACATCTGTTCCATTTCTTTTTTCTCTATATATGCCTATATCTTCCCTGTCTCTTTCCTCCTTCCCACTCATTCTTTTATTGTCTATCTTATTTTCTGGAGATTTATTCCGACGTATGAAAATCAGAAATCCATATGCAACTTCGAAGTTTCAATACGCCATTATTAAAGAGTATCTTCATCTGGAGAGCAAGTCTGTTGAGAGTGAAGTAAACTTCAAGATTGATTGAGAGTTCCAGTTTCCATTCAACCAAAGACATTTAGTTGTATGTGAAAGATTGATGTTAAAAGTTAAATCCGAATGAATTTCAATGTCTTCATTTGGCGTTGTCCTACAGGAGGATAGTTCAGTATCAAATTAGATGTACGCCTCATCCATACCATTCGAATACTTTTCAAATATATATATATATATTCGTCAACAATATCAAGTTTTGTATATCTTGTGAGGTGTTGATTCAATTAATAAATTTAAAATTGTACAATTTTATAATGAAGTTTTGAAACAACTTAATCCTTGAAATTTTAACTCGGAGTTAGACTTGGAGCATTTTTAAAACAATACTTAACTAGATTTTAACAAGATTAACAAAACTTTAATTAACAAGATTTTTTCAAGTTATTTATTATACAATATCTCTTTTTATATTAAATTATATACAGCAATGCAATTCTCTTACAGAGATTATTCTTTAAACATTTTTACAGCTATTTTGCATCCAAGTATTTAATATCGAGGCTTTTTGCATGCTTTAAATTTTTAATGCATCTGGTGTACACTTGTGAGTCGTAGTATTGGAATACTTACAATAAAAGTTATGCTTATAATTTTTCAAAAAGCAACAGGAATATCAGCATATAATTGGAAAATTTATATGCCCCAACAATTATTGGCATCAAAACATTTTAATTTAGGCAAATTAAACAAGCAGCATTGAGGAACAAAAAACTGTGTACTTGTGACTGATAATATTAATTGTTTTTTGCTTCCCTTTTTTAGTTTAGAATAAATAAATATGAACCCTATTTTATTTTTATTGATTTTTTATTAAGCTAATAATTAATTTTCTCTTTTAAAGTGAAATGGTATAGCTTCTCTTTTTCGATTCTTAATCGTATAGAACAGTGCCACCCGACTTTTTATCGCCACGGCCCAGTTAGTGTTTGGTAATTTTACCGCGGTCTGCTTGTTTAAATTTAAATGTGCCTTCAAAATAAAATACAGTTACTCCAACAAATGAATATGGTTATGGAATATAAAGTGATTTCCATAGAAAGTCGCACAGACTCGTTATATGCATCGCAATAAATAAAATGGAAATAATTTAATGTTCCTTGGGCACCCTGGTACCGGTCTGCAGCTGGAGGTTGAGGACCACTGACATAAAGTTTAAATTTTTCTTTCAATTTTTTTCCAGTTCTCGAGAAGTTTTTAATAAGAAAAGTGTTTGCCATAGAATTCAGAATTTTTATATTTGTAATTTTCATTTAATGTTATGTTTGTAAATGTGCTATTTATGTATTTTCAAAAATAAAAATCCGAGCTGGTTTCCAACATTTAGAACGTGCCTCCATTTTAATGTGCTTCACAACCATAATTTACTCAAATAATTGTCTATGAGCTTAGCGTTACACAAAAGAACATTTCGTTATAAATTGCGAAGTCTGGAAAACAGAAATTCTTCCAAAATAATGACTCAATCTCACAATCCGAAGTAAAATGAAGAAGTTCCAATCTTAAATCTACTTGAGCTTTAATCTATTGGGTACACGGACACGCTTAATAATTCATCCAAGAGATTCCCTTTTTTACTTTCTCATAATCCTTTACCAAGAGCAAGTACGTAAACACATCTTTCAATGAATTTCTTTGGGCACGCAAATCTGAAAAG
>BMAO01030692.1:0-18493 GCA_019973975.1 Trichonephila clavata | reverse complement strand
TCAAAATTAATTCATTTTACATGAAACCTATAAATGTCTGTACTCTTATGTGAGTGAAGTATCCGTTGACAGGAGCGAGTGGTTTTATCCTTTCTCCCTTCGACAGCAGTAATGCCAACTATTGAATAATGTCACGAGAGCAAATATGGGCAGCAGCAAAATTTAATGAAGTAATGCATTCCACCTCTACTCCTGGACCATCCTACACGTCCTTTTTCATCTTCCTTACAATAACTTAGGCCAAACTACAAAAGAACATGACTCATCTATTGTCACTGCTGAATTTTCGCGGTCAGCAGCAGCATTTCTGGAAAAGCTAAGTCCAATCATAACACTGAAAACAACCAGAGGAAATCGTTGAAGACACTATAATGTGAGAGAGCTGAAAAGTGCAGAAAGTCTGGCTTCTACGAAGAAGACAGTTCCAACGAAGGTCGTAGAAAAGGAGTAGGTAAAAAGCAGAGCAAAAACAAATTATTAGCAAATAGATGCATCCTGCATTTGCCCTGTTTGAAGTGCTAGCTATTTTGATGAAAATCAAAGATAGGAATGAATGCAATGTTGCTGCTCTTGTCCATCCTGGTTCCATAAGGAGTGTGTCGAGTTAGAGGGTAACTCCTTCTATTTTAATAAGTGTAGCATATGAAACATTGGCAAGTCCTCATTAAATGTTGTTTTTCCTTAAGTTTGTAATAATTTGGGTTAATTTAATTGTCTATCTGATTTTCACCATTTAATTTTTTTTAATTTATAGAACAAACCTTGAACATTTTTTTTTGATACAATTTGTTCAATAACAAAGGTTTAAATTTACTTCTTATCTTTTGCCAAACATGTAATTTGTGGGAAAATATATTCTGTTTCGAAAAGGTAAATTAAGGGTTTAAAATATAATAAGGCTTTAATATAATTTAATAAGCATTATTTAAAGCCTTATTCAAAGTATTAACCAACTGATTTTGAAAAAAATGCTACACTTCTAGAACTACAGCCCTTTAAATTCACTAGGCATGTCGTTTCTTTTAAATAAAGCAGTACTAATCTATGTTGAAGTCTAATTTTTATGCTCATCTCTTTTTCTTATTTTTAAAGCTATCATTTTTATACCCGGCGTATGACGCACATTCGCAAATTTTTAGGTTTTTTTTTTTTATTAAAACTGCGCTTCATACGCCGGATTTTATGGTAAATAAAATTATCTTTCAAAAAAAAAGAAAAACGAAACGAGTAATTTATAGCTGTTAATACAAATAATTATATACACCAAAATCACAATCCGAATGCAAAAAAGATGGAGTTTTGTTGATAATTTCCGAAGAAAAAGAATTGGAAGTGAAACAAAGTGGAAGAGAGAGTTCATTCGGAACAGCGGAGAGAAATTTGGGAGAAATACGTGTGGAAAAGCAATATAAATTTTCCCCTCAAGTTTAAAAAAAATGAATTTCCTTTCTTTTCATTCGTTTTAACTGATTCAATTTACTTGGTAATTTGACTAAAATAATGTATATTTTCCTTTCTGTAATTCACACTACCATTAAGGTCCTATTCCGAAAAAAATATTTTTTTATTTTAAAGAATTTAAAAATAGGCTTTCCTTATACATTTTTCTCCACCATGTGAAACCCCATGTGAATATTTTTCTTCCACTATCGATGACCGGACGCTTCATAACTGTTTGCAATATTTTTTTACGTTTCGTTACAGAATTTTGCCACAAAGCATTATTTTTCGGTAAATTTTTTTTTTTTTTAATTTCAGAGAAATATCGAACTGTTTTTTGCAGTTGGCAGTATTGTAGTGCACAAAAATGATAGCGATTCCAGTACACTGTTTATTTGAAAGTTTTCAGCTGAAAAAGCACAATTTTTCTACCCCCTCCCCCCGAAAAAAGATCGATTTTTATATTATATATATATCAGATATTTATTTTTAAAAAATCCCTAATCACTGGCATTTTTTGAAAAAGCAAATATTTAAAGGAAATGTTCTGTGTTTTCAAATAATCCTTAGGGGATTAAATGAAAGGAAATTTGGGGGAAACTAATCTTCAATTATGTATTGAACTTAATTATTTTATAATATTATAGAAGTCCACTTCGTATTTTTTGATAATTTTACGAATCCTTAATATGTTCATGATAGCCTAAATTTAGTGAATGAATCCTCAACTATAGAATTACTTACTTGTTCTTTAAAATGAGAATTATCAAAAATATTTTAGATAGTTGTAGTCTTATTTGGAAGTTTTCTTTTCATTATTTCAATGGTATTCAAATTTTTTCGCATGAAACTTACATAAAAAGATCGTAAGCAAACTTCCCGAGAGCATTCGTAGAATACTGGAAATATATATACAGAGTGTCTCTCTCCGAATGTAGTGTACAAACTTGGAGGGGAAGTAGAGAACATCACGAGACGCAATAATTACACAGGAAAGCATGAGAGTGGAAACGTAACCCATAACGAGATAAAGAGACACAAAGACAGTAAGGCCACAGCACAGAACATGGTGCAGTGACGTAACGTACAGCCCCACTACCCCTTCATTGCGGGGGGAAGCCCAGGGTTCAGGGGCGCCCAAAGACTGACTGCCGCCAAATACCTACCCTTTGTAAAATCCAACTTGGAGGCCCAAAATCTGACTTTTCAGGGGAGCCCAAATGTTCTCCGTTACGCCACTGATGTAGTTGTAAAACACTTTATTACACAAAAAAAACAATAAGTAAAAACTATGACATAAAAGCATCACAGGAGGTGTTCGAAATTGCGGTCATTGGCATGTATGCAAGCACAACAGCGACGTGTCTTGGATTGGCGGACATGTTCGAAAATACCGGGAGTTTCACGGATCGTAGCAGCAACTATAGACATTCGTGCCACCAGATCCATTTCAGAATTTATGGACGTGTCGTACACAAGGCTCTTCATGGTACTCCAGAGAATGGTACTCCAGTAGATGGGATCACTACGCACAAACCACTTGTTTGGAAATGTCTGGTCCAAATGGTCGCGAACACACCTTCCATAATGAGATTATGTTCCGTCCTTTTGGAACCACAACCGGCGCTGAACAGGAGCGGGAACATCGGTAAGCAATTCCGGAAGTACCTCCTGTAGAAAGACGAGATATTTGTCAAAGTCTAGTCGAGTAAATTGTCTCTCACGATACTTGCCTACACATTAACAGTAAAGTGTTGTTGTGCGGCTCGTGATCGGGAGAAATAGAGAAATATACAGAAATAGAGAAATTTGATTATATATATATATATATATATATATACTAGCTGACCCGACAAACGTTGTTTTGCCATATAAATTATTTCTAGAGAATATTTTGGTAGTCAAATAAAAATTAACTAACTCATTGTAAGTGTGTGGGGACGTGGTATATGATTGAAAGTGGAATGGAGCGCTGTGAACGATGACGGTCTATAAAAGTAACAAAACACCAAGCATTAATTTTTTTAATTTTTTGTACTTTTATTATTTTAACTCTAATAAATTTCAAATTACATCTCTATCGCAAATTATGACAGTTAAAAAATAATTTTATCAGTCTCTTAGTGCAATGGAGTGTACGATATTTTTAGTGAGTATATCTTTAGCCAACACAAACAAACTAGATGGTTTACCCACGCGAGAACGTACCACGTATAATTGCGTGTGGGAAAAACACGGTGTGCCCAATCTAAGCCACAAACAGACATCGTTTAGCCTTGAGACTTATTGATTGTCATTGCGAATGCCAATCGAATTCGAAATTGAATCCGTTTGAATTCAATTGGCCACATCTGTGGGAATAATAGGGATTCGTGATAGTAATACATCTTCTCCTCGGAAATTTCCATTCAAAATGCTTGCCTCGACAACGTTTTTCATCAATTTCATAAATGACTAATCGCGTGCCATTGCACGGCCGTGTCGGGTTCAAATTACGAAGCAAAAATAACCGGAAGATCAAACCTTTAGTTGTAAATGGTACGGTGGCATTGCCTGGCAAATCCAATGAGTTCAAAAAACTCTGCTGGATAATTTAAAGCTTCGTTGGTATCGCAAACTGTATCGATAGATTTGTATGACTTACCCTGGAATCATTTGTTATATCTTGAAATTCAAAGCATTGAGTCCACATTTTTTGATGCCAAAAATTGCTCTTTCTGCCAGCCACTTATGATTCAAGTATTGTATGTGTATATCGGGAAATATCTGCTCAATGAGAGCATTTTTGCGAGTTAATGATTGGGTAGAAATCGATCAGCAATTTTATGAATCCAGTGTTTTCATGTACAGCTATTTTTCCATCGCCGAAATCTAACATTTGTTTTGAGAATGTTTCGGCGGATGGACCTTGAAGCATTTGAACGCGCATATTTACTTTCAGCTGTACTTTTTCCAACATTACGCCACGTTGGAGATGATTTCAAGCAAGCGTTGATCTCATTAGCGCACGTTGAACGTGGATTGACGTGGTAATGGTTTAGGTGGTGCTTCAAGTTCTGGTAGTTGCACTTTTCCTGACGCGCAACACATCCCAGCTGGCTAATTTTTTTAATTTAAGCGCACTACAATGCGGACCTTCCTTGTCCATAGCACCAATTTCCACATTCGAATGAGTGTAATATTTAACATCGGGCTCATACTCGAATGCTAGATGACGGAAAGAATCGGATGTAAATGCTCGATGTAGTTGTTGGCGTTGTTGGTCATTTGCTCTGCGTGTGTCAAATACGAATCGACACGCTTGTCTTTGTTCTAATCGTCTTTGTTGATTTTGTTCAACTCGTACCTCTTGTGATTGAGATCACACAACTGCGCCATATTCACACTCACATCTGTTGTTGTTGTTTCTTATCCCACTTGACCGACAGAAACATCTAGATCAAGTTCATGAACCCGTGCGTTTTTAAGCAATCAAGAACTGTAGTTGGACTTGAGAACAGCTTGCTCTTATGGCATCCAATACAAGCAAAGATGTGGGCAGGAGCAGCTAGGTTCATATTGCATTTCAGGCAGAAGGGTAAACTTTAACACCATCCACATGCCGTTGAGCTCGAGTATGTCCACTTCGTAGTCTAGCAAAAGTAGTTTCATCTGGCCTACTGCTTGTCCCAAGTAAAGCAGCACCAGGGCGATTTCCTTCATACCATTCATGCATGAGGGCCTGCCTCCAAGAGGAACTGATATCTTGTTTGACCCGAGTAGCAATTTCTGAAAAAGTAAGGCAGCCACCATGTGTAGAATCTTTATGGCTGCCCTCGCGGGCCAAACCATCTGCAATCTCATTCCCATAGACATTCACGTGCGATGGTACCCACTGAAAAAATATCTTAACATTAGCATTCAAGCTATTTAATAACTGTATAATACTCGTTGTCGTTCTGTCACCATGCCTCCACCATTCAGATAGCTGCTGAATAGAGCTTCGGCTCACACTCATATCTTCATTATCCTGTTGGATTTGTTCGCCTGTTCTTTGAGATCTTTGATTTCGCATGGCTGTAGATTAAGTCGTTTGATAGCCCAAACCAGATCCTTTGCGTCTGGCTTGCATTGTTCACTGTACAAAACACACAAATAGATCAAATTGAAGTACTTAATGCTAGAAAACAGTATACTGATAATGTATCTGTCCTTTTATTATTTTACCTATACCTTTCACAATTATAAAATACGTATATATTTATCTTTTAATTGAAAATTATTCCCGAAAAATTTACGCGCACCGAGTATTACAGTTTTATTAACGGTCGTTTAATAATAAATAAACTAATAAATAAGAACTTATCAATGTCGGAAAATATTCAGAAATGGTTTATATAGGTAACACAATAGTTGTTGTAGGTGGGAGCACGGGACACTTTTTGAAAACTATTGATTTATATGAGATCACTTAATTAACTGAAAGTGAGAACTATCTTGAGAAAAATGGCAATAACTGATCTCGTGTCATTTATTTGAAATAATGATAACGAAGTAAAAGCGATTAAGTTTTCGCAAATATTTTGTTTTTTAAACGGATGCAATATATGAATTTTTGAATTTAAGATATGTACAAAAAAATAAATAAATAAACTTTTCACTCACCAAATTTGGTTATTTTTGATTTGTTATAGACACCTCTTTTGCTAGTGTAACTTATGGGCAGGGTGATTTGGACGGTAAAACAGAGAAATGTCACATCTGGCGCGAAACCGATTTTCGACGCCAAGCGAAATAAACGGCAAAATAAACAACACACAGATTAAACAATTGCGCGTTTTAAGGTTTTTAATTAGTATCTTTTTACTAATTGCAATATCGGAATGAAAAATAGTTACGTCCTATTCTCAGACCCCTGAATATACGCACAAAATTCATAAGAATCGGTCCAGCCGTTTCGGAGAGTTGGTTTCAAACACTATGACAGGAGAATTTTATATATATATATATATATATATATATTAGCTATTTTTGGAGTAATATTTTAACGAATGTTAATTTTTTAAAGTAATTTCTTTTCGAAATTTTTAAAAAAATTTATTCAATTATAATTAAGTTATTGCGAATTGTCGAGTGGATTCATATTTAACTAATTTGTTGTAGTTTTATTCGTTAAAATGGATGAGATTTGGTATCTTTGTATCTTGGTTTATTTTTTAGGATAGAACATAAAGAACATGGACATATAGCACAAAGCAATATGCAGACAATGCACACAGCGTTTCACACAAAACAATTACGAAAAGCAGCTTAAATTTTTACAGACAAATACAATATGTATACGAAATGCCAACCGAAAGCTCCAAAATCATATGACTTCCGTGAAAGGATCTCTGATTGGTTCAAATACATCGAAAGATGTAGATAATATAACTCTAATTTTAAAAGGCTGAGCTTTTATTTCGAAGTGTTAAGTTACAATTAAATCCGTTGGCAGTAAACTAGTAGTTAATTACTAAACGAAGTCCCGGAAGGCTCAGGACCATTACAAATTAAAAGCCTTCAAGAGAAATTAACGTGAATTATCACACACACACACGTTTATATATATATATATGCCACGAATTTTACCTTTTAAATAAATGGTTCATATTTTTCATAAGATTTATGTAAGCTAGTATATGTGTGATAATTACATTGATGTACACTCATTTTTCAACACACCATGCGAAGGCAAAAGTTACGTTATACATTATTTACTTCTCTTTTTTTTCTCTCCACAATAGATACATTTATATACAAGGGGTGATCAATGAAAAGTACGAAACGACATAAAAATGAAACAGTTAAATATTTGCATATTCTGCCAAGGGAGAATGTAGCGAGACATCTCGGATGCCACTGGAGACTCTGACTGGGATGATCATGCGCGGTGCCCGCATGCGCAGGAGAGACCAAAGGCTCTTATATAAAAGGGCGTCCAAATTGATGCGAGCACAGAATTACTCGAGCACAGAAAAAGCATTAACTCGATGTGTACTGTGAGACACTCCGAGCTACGCAGGTCCATCAAGAACAAAAGACCGGGGCTGCTCACGGAGGTGTGGTTCTGCTCCATGATAAGCGCGTCCACACGTCTCCAGAGTCACACAAATGGAACTGGACAAGTTCCAATGGGAGACGTTGGACCATCCGTCTACAGTCCGGACATGTCACCTGCGAATTCCATGTGTTTGGTCCACTGAAGAAACACCTGAAGGAAGCGCTTCACTCGGACGACGTACTCAAGGACTCTGTGAAGAACTGGGTTCTCGTCACAGCACGAGGAATTCTGGGAACAAGGAATCCTGCCGCTTGTTCATCAGTGGGATCGTTGTGCTCATTTGAGTATATTTTGAATATAAGTCTATATTTGTACCCACCGTGTCGTTTCGTACCTTTTCATTTGATCACTGTATATATATATATATATATATATATGTCTATTTTATATTGGTGTATTTACAATTTTTTAAATTATGGATATATGTTATATGAACTCACGATAATGTTATTTTATGTGGCATAAGTTTTAGATATATAATCCCATTGAATTTATAGGGAATATCAGCTATAGGCATCAGGTTGTAATTTTTAGAAGCTTAATGGCAAATAATATAAAACAAAGATAAAATATTCATAGTGTTACTCATATAAATGGTGTGTTTAACTTAATACACTTAATTTATAATTAGTACAAATAATGTAAAACTTACGTTTTTTTATGCTAATTATACTTATGTAATATTATGCTACAGTTCGGTCAGCAATATTTTTGCTTTGTGTCTGTATTTGGATCCAGAATCTGGCAATAACTTATTTATTGTACACAAATTTATCGTGGTCTATGCATTTTTGAATGCGACTAGGTACCTTTTTCTTGTAATAGATTTAGAGCTTCTATCCATTATTTTCTATAGGATTTTTCAGTCTTATAAACAGAAAAGTGGGAAGGTTGGTTAGCCGCAAAATTGATTAAGTCCTACTTTTATATAAATTATTAAGAGCTGTCCTAAGTCAACAATGTTAATGATATTGAAACATCCATATTGTTAAGTACCCAAAACCTGTTTATTTACTTTATCTTAGGTGTTCAAATCCTTTCTCTCTCTCTCTCTAGAAGAGATTAATAAAACTATATTATATAAAGTTCCTCATACAATTTTATGTCTTAGTTTTTTTATGTTTTAGTTAGTCCAGCGTTTTTCAATACCGAGAGTTTTGCTAAATTTCCAAAAATTAGTATGCTGTGATATGCTTTTAGTTAGGATATTCCACTTAAAGCATGATAGTTGATGTAAAAGTAGCAGGCATATCGTTATGTTTTAAGTTATCTCAGAAATAAAATTTAACAATTATTCAAACTATCAAATATATTTAAATCTTAGACAAATGTACTTTAAGCTTCTGCTTCGAAATTTATGTATTATCTGCGTTTTGAAATAAAAGTATTAACTTTTGCAGCAGAGGACTACAATTTTTAATAAAATTTTTTACTGTTTGAATGAATAAAATCTTGTAACGTTCTTTTGAAAAAAATACATGTTAAAGTGCAAATTTATGAAGGAAATTATAATTTTGTTTCTTAAAAAGATTTAAATTTCATAAAAAAAAAAAGAAGAGTTTCAAAAGGATTTCAGGGCAGTTAATTTCCTTACAACAAACTCATTCCTCTTAAGCAGGTTTTCGAAGACTTATCTCTATTTTTCTTGCAAATTATTCTAAAGTGTGTAACATTTGATTTCAGCTTTTTCGTTGTTTATTCAGAAAAAACTTGCAAATCTATTCACATTCCCTTAACATGTTACATTAATTTCTGGAATCGAGCAATGACATTTCACACAACACGTGAGAAAATTAGAACAAACAAGCACCACGTGCTTATTTCAACGTGACCACGAGTAATTTGACACAACTTTTCAATAAATGCCAGGTCATGAACGCCTTTCTGTGAAATGCAACTATTCCAAACATTTCGTTAACCAAAAACAGCGTTCATTAACACAATTAATCGATTCATTTTTATATTGCAATACATGTATAAATTATTCTAGTCTCAGTGGTAAAGTTCATACCGAATATGAACCGAGAGCTATTTTTAATCCTTGAGTCAATGGCCCAAAACTTCCCGCTTCACCAATGACCACGATACCGAAGGCACCCATTGTGAGTTTTCGTGGCTCACTGGTCAAATACATACCGGAAAAACTGGTAAGTGGCCAGAAATCAACACAGTGAACCGGGTAGTGAAAAAAAATGCTTAGCTTAGAGAAAGTTTTTCTTCTTTTATATATTTCAGTCAGAACTGGAAAATTTAACAAAAAAGCTGGAATAATTAAATGTGTATATATGTTAGAGCTTTGAAAGATACTTATTTAAATAATTTTAGGATTTTTGCATATCTCGGCTTTTTCATCCCCAAAAATGCAGAAATTGTGTTTTACTCAAACCTTAATCAATTGTTGTGAATTTGAATAAGTAAACGTAAAATACACACACACATAAGTATACTCGAAAAAATATTAAAAGATGTCCATATATTCTAAGAATTCACGATATCCCATTGGTATTTTATTTAAGACTTTCATATGACATTTTTTACTTCGTTTATTTTTTTAAATAAATAATTAAAACTTCCTCAAAGATAACCCAATACATTTCATAGAAAAGCTTTTTTAGAGTGTAAGTTAAGAATAGCTTTTGTATTCATCAAAGTTGTGTTGTATAATAAACCAAAGTTGGAAAACATCGCAATGCATATGCGAATTAACGTTTAAAGTAATAATAATAATAAAAAAAGTTATAGTATATTTTTAACTAAGTAAATAATTTGCGAAACTTTTTAACAATACCTGTTTAAAAAAATTAACAAAAATATGCTATGTCTGTAAGATTATGAAATTGCAATAGCGCGCGCGCGCGATTGTAAAATTATAAAATAGTTTAAATTATCAATTTCACTACCAGTAGTAAAATTTGCGAGTGTTTTTAGAGAAACTCATTCTAGCTAACTTTGTTTAAACTAAGCCTTTATTTAAGCTATGTTTATTCATTCAGTAGATATATTTTAAGTTACATAAAACTTATTTCATGGAAAATTGTCGGTATGATCCCCTGAGACAAAAATGTTCGAGATAATACGTTCAAGACAGAAAAGGGACAATTTGATGCTTATTTCCTAACAACCAGTTCTGCCGTCGCATGCCATCTAGTTTCAGACCGGTTCAGGTTCATTCAGTTATATGCTTTGAACGACTTTCTTTTCATCAGAATGTTTCTCTGAAAAAGAGTTCGCTTTTTTTTTCTTTCTCGAAAGAGAAAGATGTTCCTCAGAATGCACTGCTGACATCCTGAATTATGCTTTTGTTAGATATAACTTATTTATGGTGGATATTAAAATAAAAATAAAATGAGTTGCAGATAAGTATACATTTCTATAGCAAGAAAATATTTTGTACATTGCATCAAAAGCGACATGAATAAAACTAATGTATTCTGAGTCTTTATATATATATCTTATTAAACCAAAAAAAAATCAGTTTTGGGAGAAACACAATTGGGAGACGTCCGGTATATACAAAGTCCAGTAACATTAATGGGACCACCTGTCAAAAGCCAGAATAACCACCTTTCGCATAGTGGACTGATTCGAGACGCGCTAGAAGAAAGCAATTAGGTTCCTGAAGGTGTTCATTGGGATGATGAGCTATGCCGACTCCAGCGCCGTGGCCAGCTGGGCTAGATTACGCGGGTGAGGGAGGATCCATGGAGTGAACAAGCCATGGATCCTCCCTCCATGGATGGTCCCCCAGATTCTCGTTTGTTGGTCAAGGAAGAATGGTAAACTGATCCTGGTGCCCTTCAAACCACGTACATACACTGCAAGCTGTATGATACTTCGCATTGTTCTGCAGGTAGATGCCATCATCCTGAGGAAAAACAATGCGCATATAGAGGTGGACATGGTTCTCAAAAACAGGTAAGTACTTATATTGATCCATCGTACGTTCCGCAATGATGAGTGAACCCAGAGAATGCCAGGAAAACATTCCCCAGACCATAATGCTCCAGCCTGAACCGTCCCGGCAATGGTTGCATGGTGCTTGCTTTCAGAAGTTTCACGCCGTATACGCCAACGTCAATCTGTCCGATGGAGCGCAAAACGTGATTCATCAGAAAACGATACCTGTCGCCACTCAGAGGACGTCCAATTGCGGTGTTGGCGTCCAAATTCCAGCCTTTGTTGCCGAGGAACAGCAGTCAGCGTAGGTGCATGAACCAGGTAGGTGTCTGCTTCGGAGGCCCAGACGCAGCAACGTTCCCTGAACAGTAGATTGGGAGACACTGTTGGTAGTTCTTTGGTTCATTTGGGCGATCAGTTGCTTAACGGTAGCGCTTCTATTCGCCCTAACGCATATATGCAACCTTCGTTCACCTCTGTCATCTATGGCCCGTGGTGCACCACATTTGCCACGTCACTGATTTTGGACAATCCCATTTAGCAATGCACGGTATACTTTCATCACGGCGGCACGTGAACAGTTCATAAACTCAGCCATTTCGGAAATGCTCCCAACCTTAGCCCGAAAGCCAATGATCATGCCTTTTTGGACATCGGATCACTCCATTTCTGCATCACACCAACGTTTACAATGTTTTCCGAAGCCCTCAGACACCCTTTATATATGTTGAACTGCATTGCGCTGCCTTTTGTAATTGGTTATTTAATGTCGACGTCGAAAGTACCTGGTGGTCACATTAATGTGACTAGACTACGTATACCCGTCTCGTGCAAATGGGATGGGGGGGGGTTGTGCACCGGACGTATATATTCGTCCTTTCAAAATACGATTCTTTTCTTTGCACGGCTATCAGTAAAACAATTCCGAAGGCTTTGGAAGCAATAGAAGGGCTTTGACAACGTTTGCAGAGGATTTACTTATTTCAGAGAAAAATGTACTTATTTATGCCTTCCCCCCCCCCCCTCCTCTTCAATACACCTGCATTTGTGTGCCTTTGTGAAAAACAGTGGCACTAGGGAGAGAATCAGCAGTTAAATGGGTTAAAAGAAGAAAATTTGTAGATTTTTTTTAAAAAATAGTTTAAAATGGGTTTTTTTTTTTAAGTGGAGGGCATTTTATAAAACAGCCGTTTTTATCTAGAGTTAAAATTAAATAAAATCCAATGCTATAAAGACTTTAAAGAAAAGGGGTAAATGGAATGGATACGAATTCCAAACTTTGTGCTTGATTACTAAGTAACATTTTTCTATTTCAAATAATTAGTTTTAAGAACTTAGATCTTTCTTTTAATAAATTTCTTCCCATCTTTCGTACTTTTCCATTGTATGATATTCAATTATTTCTTAGGAAACCAGAAATTTTACTCAAGGTAATCTCCTACTTGTACCTCAGCAGCATTTTACAATTTAGAAAAACAAAAACAAAAAAAAATCATTCTTATAAATATGAAACCACATAGTTCTTTTTTTTTTATTCTCAAGTATTTAAAGAACTGTGACAAAGATGGTTTTCTTTTTTTAATCTATATATTGATTACGGATCTACTGTTTAGAAAACAGTAATCTCTAAGAGTTGTGGTTAAAGATTTTTAACCTTTATAAAATAACAAGTATATCAAAAAGAAAATTTTCTCATTAAAGGTCAAAGAGATAAGAGCAGTATCTAAATTGAGAAGTTCTTTCAATCTTATGTTTGCTTTAGATACAAAATTGTGATTATCACCACAAACAATAGTTACTTCTTTAATTTGTATCAATACAGAAAATAAACTTAAAAGATATACTTTCGAAGGCGCCATTCTTTACAATAAATAAAAAACCGATAAGAGGATGGAACTTGAGTTCTGTGGTTCAATAGCATAAACATTTCAGAAACATCAAAAAAAAAAAAAAAAAGACATAATTGGTCAACATTAAATGATTTCTTTTCATAAAACGTACAAATTTTTTTGAAGTGAAAATTTCTTTTAGCGGCGTTGGGCACTTTTTGGTAGGGGAAAATCTTATGGGTTCGCGTCACCGACATGCTCTGACTGGCGCACGCGCAGTGTGCTGTTCTCCTTAGACACTTTTTGGATGGGTGAAACCTCGTGCGTTCGCATCACCGACATGTTTATAGCAATATATCTGTAGCTATACAGCTGATGTATAGTGCTGTGTATATCTTATAAGTGAAATTCAATGGATTTAGTGAAAAGTTCAATGTGTATATACTGTGCATTGCTCGTTGTGATTCCGAGAACGGGCAATACATATTAATGGTCGCTGTTTATATTTCGCCTGGAAAATCTATGAGACAGATACAACCATTTTTATTCGAAAATTTGATGATTTATACAAAAGAAGGTTCTGAAATATTCGATAAAAGATTTGGCGAAAAATATGATAATGTACCGATGATTTTAAGTGGAGACTTCAATATTAACTTTGCAGATGATAAAAATCTACCACTAATTGATTTTCTAAATGAAATACTTAATTTAAATGTCCAATGATCGAAGACTCAGAAATATAAAACGACGATCGATGCGGTTCTTACGCGATACTTAGATAAATTTGAATCAAACATTTTCCTTTCTTACTTTAGTTACCATAAGCCTATCGTATCTTTTTTAGAACAAAAAGAAATAATTGAAAGTACAAAAAGTCTAAGTATTGTTGAAATGAATGATGCAAACAATTAACATAATGTTAAAAATCAAGTACATTGAAATTTAAGTAAATACAAATACTATCCATAAATAATATGATTGTATATTAATTGTTATTTCAATTGTATTTATATTTTCTCATGATCTCTTGTTCAGCCCGTAATACATTTGAATAATAAAAAACCATATAAACATGCATTTAGTTGTTGCTCGAATGTCAATATATGTGAAAACCAGATTGATGTTGATAATTTTAATTCAAACATTATGAAATTTCAAATTTTAATACTCAAAGTTCTAAGTTTTCACTTCTGTCGGCAGTTTTTGTAA
Source organism: Trichonephila clavata (assembly GCA_019973975.1). Classification (NCBI taxonomy): domain Eukaryota; kingdom Metazoa; phylum Arthropoda; class Arachnida; order Araneae; family Nephilidae; genus Trichonephila; species Trichonephila clavata. The sequence continues at coordinate 4,033 of BMAO01030692.1, read as the reverse complement.
CTGCCAAAAAAAATTTTTTTTAATGACGAATAACAAATTTATCAAATGTAAGTATTCATAAAATCATCAGTAACTCTGATATTCTACGACGTACTTTGAGTTATAATCTTAAAATTTTAAGGGTTTTTTTTTCATGTCTTTATTACATTGTGTAGAATCAATTATACACCTCTGTATATGATTATTTACAAAAAATTACTGTCGAAGTTCAGCACATCTGCAAGAAAGGAATGCTTGCGGTTATTATTAATTCTTTGCGAAATATAGGGGTATTTCATAGTGTCGCGGTCCTTCGATCGCGGATATGAGAGAGTTCGAGTAAGAATCAGACATTTCACAATTTAAACAATTTTATTTTCTTTTTCATTCAATAGACTTTGTAAGCTTAACTGAGAATGCCCTCAAATAACTAAATCCGAGAAGTAATCAAACTTATGAATTTAACTGTAGTAAAAATAAGTTTACTTATCTACTCTCCTCTCTTGCTACAACACTTGCTTAATTATAAAGCGTAGGATGGCTGGCTTCCTTTTCGTTTACTCTTTCCTTTATAATTAATAGTACTCAATGTGACCACTGGTTAATAACGCTATACTTTCTTCTTATACTCAATTTCCAACCATCATCTCGCCTACACCACGACTAGCACTTAAATAGAAGCTCTCATTTACATAAAACCAAGTCATTTCTAGGGAAAGGGCTTTCAACTGAAATTACAGTTAAAAAGAGTATTTTACCTAAGAGGATTGATTAGTAGAAGCGCTAATAGGACCCGTTACAATAGTAAGCGGAAGAAACAAAGACGATATAATAAAAGCTATCTGTAAAAAACAAAAAATAGCTATTTGTACAAAAGCTATTTTGTACCCCTATTTTCTCTCAAAAAAAATTTCAATATTTTAGCTGCTTTATAGTTAACATAAAAAAAAGATTTCAAGAGCAATTGCAATTTTTTTGAGTGTTATAGTCAAGAAGTCATAACCTATTTTTATTTCAAACCTTTTACTGCGAATCAAACTAATAGGAACAGCCTTTAGGTTTAAAAAAATTTACATATTTTATTTTAAATGGTTTTTTTTGTGTTAAATTGTAATTAAAGTAAACTTTTTTTAAATTTGCTATATAATTACCTATTCGTGTTTAAAGAAGAATAGATGCTCGCATTCGTTATTACATAAATGTATTGCACATAAAGAGAAAATAGCTTACATTTACTGCTAATCTTCCCTAAATATTGCAACTAACTTCCAAACACGGTTTCCTTTAATCGGTGGTAGTTGATTCAAGTCGCCCCACAATAACACATTGAGTCCTCTAAAGTGTTTGTTTTTTCTTTCAACTGACGATATCATAACTCAGTCATAGTCAACATTTTATAAAACACCTTTAAGACTTCATCAGTGATGAGAAACTTAAAATTTTTTTCCAAGAATCTTTTATTTGCTGCAATACAAATCCAAAGAGAGGTGAGTAGTTAGTTGTTCATCCACCCTTTTGAAACGTAGTGTGGAGTGTATTGCTCCACTGATTACAGAAGCAATACCAGTGAGAGCACTAATTTTCACGCTATTTTTTGATGTCCGTTCAAGCGAATCGTGGGTATCAGCCCAGGGGGTCACCCACCCAAGAACTGACCAAGCTCAACAATCCTTGATGATTGGACGAGAACCGTTGCCTTGAGCATGCAAGCAAGTAGATTCGGTTGAACGTCGTTTTATGAAAGAGAATTGTATATAAAAAAACAGCCTTTAATAAAAAGATAGGGAAATAATTCTTTAGAGTATACGACAGTGATAAAAAAAATAACTTTAATTTGTGCTGAAAAAGAGAACGCCAAAATAATTCACTTAAACTATTAGAGTTAGTAAAAAGATAGAAAGTAGTTGAGATTTTTTTGTAGATCTACTTTCTGTTAATATGCAAGTTCTTTATTTTCACAAGCTAAAAATTAACAATCGAAAAAAACCTATTTGAAAGAAAAATTAATGCATGATTATTAACTAAAGAATAACATTCAATGATGATTGTCTTATTTTAATTCTCTTTAAAAGTACAATTTCTCAAGTTTACAAGTTTATCTTCATATTCTTTAGGTTTACTTGCTTCTAACAAAATTTTTATCGAAATGATTTATATCTTATATCTTTGGAAAAAAATGCAAAAAAAAAAAAACAAAAATTATTCCACATAAGAAATACTTCTAAATTAATTAATTTGCACTAAACGTAAAACAAACAGAAAATAAAAAAAATGAAGTAAATTTGAATAATATTTTTAACTATAAAAACATCATGATTAAATTGTTTCAAAATATTTAAAACTGTAGTAAGTCAAAAACCTGTACAGTTACTAGCTGTTTATTTTGCTTCTGAATTTAACAGAATAGCAGAGAGTTTTTAAAATTATAGAACACCAATGAAAATATTTATGGATATGTTGTTGGAACTTTAAAAATGAATTTCTATTTGAAGTCTACTAATGTAACACAGCCTCCTTTTTCTAAACCGCAGTAAAATGACAGAATCGAAATGGATTTCCAGTTTTGACATTAGACTTGTGAGGTCAGTTCATAATATATACTTAAATCATCTCCATATTACAGTCTCTGTATTATTTCCATCTCTCAAGCTTAAGTTATTGGTTCGAGGTTTTTCAAGAATCTGGAATATTTCGATTTACCGAAACACACAACCTTTTTATATGTATTCATTTATTTTTTAAACAATTATAAATGAGAATTTTTGGTTTATAGAAGCATTGTAGTTCGTTATAATCGTTTTCAGAAGTAGAAAGAATCACAATGGGATTTGAATTACCAGTTGATATGGAATTGATGCTACAAATAGCAGCCATCGTCTTGAATAGTGATCTTAGGATAATTTAAAATGCCTGCAATTTTTAGTTTAATCATTTGTAGAAAAGATATGATATTCTCATGAAATTTTTTACACCTGTGCCTTTTGATTGCGAGATAAGCTAAGCGAATATTCCGAAGAACGAGTATTATATTTTTAAAAACACTAGTATAGACAGCAAACGTTTTAAATTTCATGATATGATTTAAAAAAGAAGACTAATTTAAGTTACTCGTATGCTTATATGTAGTTCCTCTCTATATGAAATGAAATTCAGTTTTTTTTATCAAGAGATTATCTGAGGATGCATGTTTATTTCTTTTTAATTTTCATATCCAAGTCAGAAATTTTATATTCCAAAGTTATTTAACCATTCTACACTTTCTCAGATTTCCTGAGTCTTTATTTATTGTTTTTGAACGATAATGTATTTAGATATGATACATAGACTTTCTTTTTATTGCAAACAAAACATCAACAAAAAGTCTTCTTCATTCCTTCATACTGATCATTAAAATAAAGTAAGAATTTCATGCATTAATTTTTTAAGGGTCTCAACAATTATCATATAGAGGGGTGTAGTATCAGTACCTGTGATGTGTCGGATATTCGTTTTAATAGAAGTTATATACACTATAAAACACTGAGAGTTCGCATTGTATGCAGTTAAGTTGCTTAGAAGAAAATATAACAACATGACTCTCTTAAAGATAAATTGAAGGGCTTACAAAGAATTCCCAATTTACCAGTTTGCCACCCATCTGGTATAGTGGTTAGTGACGCTGACTGCTGTACCGTAGAGACTGGGTTCGAACCCCGGAGACGACATAGATGTTTGTGTCGTAATCCTTCCTTCTTTCCTTTGTTGTTGTAGGTTCCCTTGTGATACATTGTATGGTGCACGGGGTTTATAAATGTTTTCAATAAAAAAAATTACCAGTTTCAATATCGTTGCAATTTAAATCTCTTTCGTGGGAAAATCTAAAAATCTCATTGGTCACGGTTGATGACCCCGGTTGATGACTTCGCGATACACTTTTGAATTTCTCACCTATATAACATCACGTGGAAGTTAAAGTCACGTGCAGAAAGTATTAAGAAAACAAGGTGCGGGGTGTTTCCGTTAATGATGACCGCAGTCCACTTAAAGGTAATCGAACTTAAACTGAAGTTTTCTT